>JAWQRP010000141.1:0-39064 GCA_033557875.1 Quadriops clusia | reverse complement strand
ATTAGGGTAGTCCTGGTTAAATAGAACAACTTCAAGACACGTGTGTGTACAATGAGTGGGTTTTCTAGGCTACGTTCTTTCGCGTGCTAAATTACATGCGAAACTATGTTTACACGTTGATAAACGATATCATATTAATTGCATTAATAGTAATTGTGTCGACTTTATGTTATATATACGTAGATATGAAGAACAATTGCTCACAATTATTCTTAAATATTGTAATGCAAATAAGGGAAGAGATTTGTAGATATAAAATTACACTCAAATTTAAAAAGATTAGCATTCATTCCCACATTATTCTTTTTAAGTGTATATCTCTAAAAAGAAAGGAATTAAACGAGTGAACCGCGAAACATCAGATGACCATTCTTTAATAATATATCGCATAAATACCTGTACTGCTCGTAGATCCCCACGTTGGTAACTTGAGAAGCTTTTTAAAGCTGCTAGATCTCTTCAAACTACCCGTCCTCGCGCTATAATCCTCTGTAAAACTCATCGGAGTTGTAAAGAGCACATGTTCACATCACAGAGCTCTCTCCGTTTCAAAAACACAGCTCTAATACACATTGGATTTTACTAATATCACAGACGCTTAAAAGTGGAATAAAATTTTCACTACAATAAACACTATTGATATCAACGTCACTGGCACATTATTTAAAGGAAACCTCTAGCATTGGTTGCTCTATAATCTTATCGATTAGTGTTAGAGAGTGTTATTTGCCTTTGAATACCTTTAATTTTTTTGCCTTACGTGTATTTGAACTTCCACGGTATACATATATGTACTTAAAACGTTTTATTGTATTGTTGTTCGACATAAAAGAAGTGTGTGCTTAACGCATTTGAACAAATTTGAGTAATCAGTTGCATTTAAATAAACGTGGTTTTCATAGGAATATTACTAAGGATATCAATACTTAATTGTATACCTACATGAAAATAAAATACTGTATTATAGGAATTTCTTTCTTGCTAAGCGTAATAGGAAATATTTTTAAAAATCATAAATTATCGATTATCCTACGGTTTATGAGAGGAGATTATACTGATAATAAACAATCAGTTTTCTCAATAAAAACCGCATTATAATGATAAGCAGGTAATTCTCCAAATGGTCCATAAAAAAATATTTGCGATGACATTACTTTGCGAGTAAGAAGTATAACAGATATAATAAATAAAATAAAATGTCTACTTAATATTTCAACAGAGCGTGCACGTTGCGTATTTCATTAACTGCTGAGCTTTCATTCTAAATATTTGTTCAGAAGAATGAGAAATAACTGTTTGCTGGATAATTACAAGTGCAAACTCAAATGAAAGTTATAGTATGTGGGTTGTTGCAATAAGGAAGTCTCAGACGATGCAAAGGTCTGGAATAAACAAGTCATCTGAAAATCAGGTTTCAAATATTTGGTTTTCGTATTAATGCAACCTTTGGGGATTAAAAGAGACTATGAACTATTACTAACGAGTTTATGAATGAAATAAATGTTAACGTCAATACTACTTCTAAACTTTAATGCAAAAAATGCAGAAATGAATATTATAAACGTGATGTGTGCCTCCGTCAATTATGCAACGTCCAAGAAGAATTCATGAAAGCAAGAATTCAAATTGCAAAACTACAATATACAGAAAAAATATTCCATCTTTTATAAGTGCACGTGGAAAATAAGAATATACCAAGTAAATTTCAGTAATGTGATCGAACATGACGCAGGTATTCGCCTTAATATATTTTCCCACGTAAATAATGTGCTGAATTTTACAAACTTTTTTTAAAAAGCGTGCACAAAAAATATTAAAATATTCTAAAAATAGTGAATAATTCTTAATTTTTTACTTAAGTCAGGTAGAAGTGCCTATATCATATCCCCTTTTCATTCTAATCAATGCCCGATTCCTTTTGCTGAATTACTTTTATCAAATAAACGCATCATAAAGTAATTTGATTAAATTAACACGTTCGCACATGGTATTTTAAACATTTTTAATCTTTCTCTTAAAGTCTATATTCTATGGAAAGAATTGGATAGTAAAATGAGTTAACGATGAGTTTTAGTTTTAGTATCAATAAATCCGTAACCGTATACGAAGTACAACATTGATTGTTCTTCCAATAACGGCCCCATCAAATTTCGATTAGAAAACGACACTAATAAATTACGTTTATTGTTTTTGCGTGTAAGTTTATCCGTTTAAACCATTAGCCGTAATGCATTAAGGAGATACTTTAAACGACACCGCAGCTTACGTCAGCGACAATTTTTAAGTTCAAGATTTATTGATCCATTGCCACCACGTTTGATTAAATTGTATCGCAACTTATACGCATTATTTCGAAATGTCCTGTATATCTTGCATTATAGGTGTACTGCAAAACATATTTGGATCTTGAAAAAGTTGGCGAGGCCCCCCAAAATAAGTAAAAAAAATACACCGGATGAATATAAAGGTTCCGCTTCGTTATTCCACTCGCAGACGACACTTCGAAAGCTTCAAAGGGATTTTCCGGAGTAATGAGATGGAGAAATATTAGCAATTCCTGAAGGCTTCGTCGATACAAAAAATAAAAGGAAGTTGAAATAGTTGGAGGATAACGAGGACCTAAAGTGTACTCCACAAAATTTTAAATCAAGGAGAAAATGAGGGACATAATAATATTACGTCTCCCAGGATATTTTATTTCAACTTAAATACCGTCTACCATCTATCGATAGAAAGTTTTAAATATTCAATATTTAATAAGAAAGTGCAAAATGAGTCATGGTTAAAAGGGAGTAATCGTTTATTTGATTAGACTAGGGCGTGCTATTCCGCTTTTTCCAAACGGAATTGAATCATCCATAGCTTTTACACAAGCGGAAGTAAATTTACTCGACGGGGAAAACTGGCAGACTTCAGGTAAAATATCGAAAATGTTGGGGTCGTTTCATCATAGCATATCCTTTTCTAATTGTTATATTATAATGCTTTAGCTCTCGCTGTATGCGTTTGCTCAAACCGCTCTTCAAGAGAATAATAACCATGAAAAGTAATTGCATTGTTATGGAGGTCGGAACTTGCGATTTATTATGCTTTTATGTGTGCACTGTTATACAATTTTGCGGGATGTGGTCTTTCGCCGAACAAAAAGAATGTTGTAAATGCTTTAATTGTGATAATAATAAGTTACCACTCACGACTGGAGCACAAGAGTACATATTTTATCTTGCATCTTATTTCCTCGCTTCTACATGATAGTGTTGCAGTTTAGTTAATTATTTTACATTTATTCCTTAAGAACTGCAGTCTTATGGATAGATATTACTTAGTTTGGTTGACTATTTTTATAATTATATTCAATTCACTAAATCTGTTGCAGCACGATGCGCGATGTATACCTTGCAGAATAACGTCGTCAATTTTAATGAAATACTAAAACTTATCTTTTATTATTTCTCTAAGTTAATTATTTCCTCAAACCACCTTGGAGATGACCAATAATATACAAAAAGCTATAAATGTCACAATGTGGAATATATTAAATGTTCTAAATTTAAAATGAATTGTTAACAGTTCTATTAGCAATAAAATTAAACTGCATTTAAATCCTTAGTCTGTAAGATGTGCTTAAACGCACGAGTTATCCATAAAGCGAATTATGACTCTATTTTGTAGCACATGTCGCCTACGAATTGCAGTTGCAATAAATAAAATAAATAAACTTAATAAAATCTTAAATCGAATGCCGACCAAGTGAGCACTAAATTGCCCGTAACGATATTTAATTTTAGAAAATTAAATATACATATATTTCAAAAATAGTATTCAGCTAAAAGCTTCGCGCTGATTAAATTCCTAAAGCGAAAGCTATTCCTTTGAATCGATGTTAAGCAATAAATAAAATATTTGTACTTAATTTAATTAAAAACTGTTTAGCAATAAACCAATAAATCTAGATATATACAAAACAAAATTAAGGTATTTACAGGTTTCATCTTCATATCCCCCATGTGAATATTTTACATAAAGAATTATGTTATTAATCTGGCATATTTTAGGTGAATATGGCAAACGATAAAACCGGGAATTCGACATAAGGCATGGTGAACCATGTATTGTCCTTCATAATAAATATTCGACTGTGCAAATCACAAAGGACACAGAATTGATGTACCGATCTTTTGAAAGATCACATGTGCTTTGATAGATTGATGTCCATGAAAATGGGGACGATGTTGCTGTTTCCAGGCGTATATGAAATTACAGACAATATTTCATTAGCTGATCAATAAATAGTAACGTCGACGTCACCGGAAAGTAATTGAATAAAATGCTGGTAAAATGCATTTATAACAGGCAAGCTAATAAATGGCGATGAAGTTATATTGTTTTAAAAGCGTCTGAAACCGGAACTTTAATTTTCAATTACTTATGCAAATTCCTTTGAATGAAAAAGTGCTGTATTTGTACCAGGATCGAGGAACATCTGTCAGCATGTCAGGTACTTTGAGCTATACGATGGGAATGCGTATTTGTTTTACTTTCCAATTGTAGTGTCATGATGAACAGTTTAAGAAGAAAGTGTCACTATTTTACCAGTGGTTGGGAATGAATATACAGTTAATATTATAATTTCTTTGGAGTTACCCTACACTTAAAACACGTGCATAAAGCTACAGTATATTAATAAATTAATTATAATAAATAATGGGATATTGACTTTTTGTTTTGCAGGTAAAACGTACCTATTAATTTTGGTGAAATAATAAAAAAATAATAGCCGCGCCTTTTTATTTCGCTAGCCCTAGCCCCATGATCCTATAGGGTAGTTCACCCTCACAATGATTGGCAATCTAATGAATTACAAAGATTTTTGCGAGGTCATCAATCAATGTTCTTTTATTTCCACCTTCTCGTGTTTCCCAAGAAAACATTAATAATTTCGTGAAGAACATACCGTTCTCTCCTACTATTTGTCAATTGTCTATCAACATTTTCCCACATTCTGTGTTGACGTGATTCTGCTTAACTTCATGCGTTTTAAATTCCGCCTGATTATATTCCTCAATTTGTTCCTGTCGAAAGTAATAAATCTAAACGTCCAGAAAATCAATGAAGTGCAATTTCAGATTTGCGTAAACGAAATATTTCCTATGCAATTTTATTAGGGCAGTTTATTTTCATTAATTTATAAACCAACATTACTATGACAAAATTTCAATTAAAATAGCGGGTATTGCAAACAGCGGGTGCTCAAACACTTTTAATCGGCAGTTATTTTAAATGAATTCCGAATGTACACTAATGTAAATGAAAATTAATTATAATACCTGGTGTAGTTCATCGACAAGAGATAACCTTGATTCTACAAATAGAACATCTAGAATAATTAAACAAAAAGGGGAACAAATATTTTTGGCAGACCTGTCACTCAAGTAAGATATCCTTGCAAAAGCACGTGTTCGGAACGTATAAATATTTACAGGTTTTTCAAACTAGTTGTAAAAGACCAACCAAGCAGGAGGCGTGAAATTTCTGCACAGGCTCAACAAAATTTTAAAGGCATCTAGGGTTAAACAAACACGCTGCTGTTATTTTATTGTCCGATTATTTACGGATATACGTAAAAAGACACTTGGAATTAAATCACTAAAATTTCATTTCTATTATTAAAGTTGCACTTCGTCTTATTACAAGGACAGTCTGTAGTGTGGCGAAATAACGAAAGTTCAGCGAAAAACAATAATAGAGCGCGTTTATAAGAGATGGACGCGACGCTCGCAGAGAGGAGACGCCGGATAGCACAGCACACTGCGATACAGAAGAGCGCCAGTTACGAACTAACCTAACCTAAGCAGCACATGTGTGATTGCATAAATTGTATTTCGGAAAACAGGGGCGTTCGCGCCGGTTTTTCGAAAGGTGCGCGACGTGTGCGTGAATCAACCGTATCTCTCGCCCCTAAATTTGGTGTTTTAAAATGAATTGTTATTCAATAAAACAATACCGTATAATACCAGCTGGCACGAGTCTCATAAATTTACACTGCTGTCCAGTTTTATTTCATTGTATTTTTAAAGCATTATAGGTACAATCGTTATTTCATATTATACACCGGTTATTCAATTATCCTTTTACATAAGAGTCACAACTAATCACCTGTCTGAAAGCAAAAACTTAACATGAAATAAAATATGGAGAAGGAAATTTTTACCAAAGTCATTAGATATTATTGTTCATTTAAGTTTAGAAAAGAAAGACCAGCAAGAAGGTGCGCGTATTAAACAAACCGATGCAAACTTACATTTTTTTCTTGTGAAATGAAAAATAACTTTTCTAATTTCGAATAACATGTGTTTTAAAACTTTGTCGATAAACTGCAAAAGAATTTGAAGATGTAATTCCAAAACACGTGAAACAGTGTAAAGCGAATAAACGCGTCGATAAATAAATATGACCTTCATCCTATTTTTCTAAATCGTAGGATTTTTATTCTTTTACATGACGCCACTTTGCGATGTCAGAATCTTTTCGGCGCCAGCTGTACTCCTGTAATTTATAACGGCCTAAATTTCTAGCAAATAGTTCGTTTTTATTTTAATATACGAACCCCATTTACATCAAAATACTTTTCAGTGCTCACGTTTGTTGCCTGTCGCACATGCCTGCGGCCACCACAGATAGGTTTATGATACGCAGCGAGTTCTGATTGAGACATCAAAAACGCCTTAGCTTTTCTGGGGGCTGTTGAAATACACCCAATATTCATCACCTTCATTTTGTACACGTAAATAGAAAAAACACTGTTGTACTTACTCTCACTCTGCAAATTATCGATTTCTTACCTGAAACAAAAATAATACTACTATTACAAATTCCTTTGGCCATCAACATTCTTATTATTATCAAACTTCAAAGGTCCAATTCAAATATTTATTTTTATTTGCTTAGATAGGTATACGGTATGAATCCGATCTTTATTTAAAGTTGCATACCTGCAATATTAAAGGAGGCGCACAGTAAAATCTACAAATGTTGCTTTAAAAATATTACAAAGCAACTTTTCATCAATCAACAGCAGAACCAATTTTCTTGCTCGTAACTAGAAGCAGTAAACAAAAGAGAGAGATTTAAGTATTACGATTTCTGCTTTAAAAATAGGCAAATAGCAAATCAAAGGTATTTAAAGCCCCGAAAATTATTTTGGGCCATCACGTAAAGACAAAAATAATCTTATGATTACTATTACTAGGAAAACTGCACTATTTCTGAAATTGTGG
The DNA here is from genome assembly GCA_033557875.1 of Quadriops clusia. Taxonomy (NCBI): domain Eukaryota; kingdom Metazoa; phylum Arthropoda; class Insecta; order Coleoptera; family Hydrophilidae; genus Quadriops; species Quadriops clusia. Next base: position 31,787 of record JAWQRP010000141.1, on the reverse strand, counting down.
TTCATTCAGCCTTTTTATGCCCACGTTTTCAGCGGAAAAATAACGTTGACGGCTATTTGTAGCGAGTAAATAAAATTAATTGATATTTGCAAATTAAAATTTCTTAAGCTTGTATATTTGAGCTAGAAAATCAATTCCGCTTTAGAAAAGAATTCTCCTTAAAATGAAGGTTAATGGGAAAATTTCCTGAATTCCCGCGCATCTAATGAAATTGTTGTCAGCGCGATCTGAGGATTATTAACATGCTAGATAACTGTGTAGGAGTACGAAAATGGATTTAGTTCCAGTTCACTCAGAGCATTAATCAAATGTGTTATGAATTACGGAAGTATTCCTAGCTTAATATATGGCAGTATTATGGATATTCCTTATAGTATTTCATGCAAACAGCAAGAGGAATTATTTTGAAGTTGAGAGGATTTGTAATCACTGCAAATATACTATTTATTTCTTCTAATTGCCATTAGTGAGTATAAACATAATACGTATTGATAAATCTATTTACAAAACAGTGCTCTTATCAACAACGTTCCATGCAAAAAATTTTTAAATCAGTGTTACTTATTTACTTGCAAATGTTGATAATCAAGTATTTTTATGATAAATTTTCATCCAGGAAATTTAAATTAAACAATTCTTAACTCTGCCTTACGAAACTTGCGACAACTCCCTGCTAATTCTGTCGCACAAAAAATCCATTGTGAATACTGAAACGATCTTCAACTATGAAATTAATTACTTTTAAACGACGGCGAAGCAATAATTTTTTTATTTAGTAAATCAGACCGTTTTGACAAGTAAAGTTAATATATTACATAAAGTCTGATGGAAAATGAAATATCAAAGTCCGAAATGACCGTTAATTAAAAATTATTGTATGCTATTTCTTGGTATTTGTTATTATTCTAGAAAGAATAATGGTATGAGAATTACCTCCAAAGCTGCAAAACGAATATTTATGCAGGAAGGAATCAAGCTTGTGGTTCGAAATTGCAAATGTGATACATAAGCCTTAAATACTTAAATTTACGGACGCTGAAAGATTAGAATGTCCCATTAATCATAACTGTTTTTGAAACAACATTTGCCAAAATTTATAACCGTGTTGGAGGAAATAACATTCCCATGGTAAATATTTAGAACTTTTAATACTGTATTAGTTTGTCTTGTAAGTCCATCTATTAATACCTTAAATAAATATTTTGTAATAAACATTTTTCAGGCTAAATCGATGGTGTACCTAAAGTGGTATACTTTTGATGTTTATTCCTTTAAGGATAAATAACGATCAACTCCTTGAGGAACTATATTGGACTTCCAAGTGGAATTTCGACGCAAATAGCACGAGAATAAAGGCTTTGGCTTTAGCAGCGAATCTAAACTAATTTAATTAATATCAATTATAAACAATAAGCGCATATTGAACCATGAACTTATTCCACTACTAAATAGATCCAATGGACAAAATGTTCATGTTTACAGGTCATAAATTTTATCAAATTACTACCGCGCTATAAAATATCATGCATTGCTTAAGGTCCAGAGGACAGTTTTCGAGTTTGGAAATTATCAACGACCATAAAGCTAATTGAACCGTGATTAGAAACGCCAGGGACTTTTGAAATGCCAATTGAGTGTCAATATTTTGCGATAACGTGCTCGCCGTTCAAGTATTGCATAAATTTTCTAAATGGCAGACTTCTAGTCGACGAATTAAAATAGTTGTGTAGTGGAAGAGCTTCTAATGTTTGGCTGCGGTTCAGTAGTTCGTTTGAGATGACAAATTCTTTGCGATATTCCTGGGATTTTGACTAGTTGGCAGCTACAAGAGTTTTCAGTCTGTCAGGATTAAATTTATAACGTACACCTAACCATTAAGACCACAGAGTCGTACTACTCTTACATCCAAGACTAACATGAGAATTCAAAAAGCAACTTCCTGAACGCACAACTCAAGTGGACAGAAATGAATAGAATATTGGTAGACGTTATTGTTTCTAAAATTAACCAGATTCTTTTACTGACAAAGTAAGTATAAATTATAGATTTCGTTGATGAATTATTATCACTTAAATGTATTTACGTGGCGTTGTTTGCCCAATGCTCAGAATAAAAAGTAGCGCTTTAGGTACTTATAAAATTCAATTAGCGATAACTTAGAATATTGCATGGATACCAGCAAGATTTCAACCCATTAGAGCACTCTAATACAAATGTTAATTATGAGGAGCAGTGTTCTCTACATCGCTTCGTAAAATACCTTTAAAAGTTTTTAACTTCTTCCTTCCGGTTAATTGGATCGACCAAAGGTAGCGTCGTTCTTGGCTAGATTGAAATTGAGGGAGTAAATACCACTTCTACTTTAGTGTCTAATTTCAATCAGAAAGCCTCATAGTACGCTTTAAATATGATTAAAAACAACTAGGAAAAATTTGTATTTTTCAAAACGCTTGATTTGCATAATAAGAACATCCACAAAACCCATCTCCGCTTATATCGGAAACAAATATAATCAAGTTTAAATAGAGCTCCTCACGGTTCGCTTAACGCTATTAATTATTATTATAACAAAATTGACGAGATGTTTCTGTGAGTCCTTTATTTTTATTTTCGCACATTTTAAGTTCAAGGTTGCGTTTCCCCATAATTGCCGTTTAAAAGATGACACTGACGATTGGAACGCGCGAATGTGTCGTGTTGTTAATTCTAAATTTCAAGGAAATTCGCTGTGTATTCCCGGAAAATGTAATTTAGAGTGTCGTAAATTCGCCCATGTTGACAATTTATAATAAACGCGTGTTTAGTCGAAACCAATCTCATAAATTTACTCACTAGAATAGTTCACAAGTGTGCAAATAGCGTCTAAAAATTTAAGGGTCTTCTCGAAAATTTTTAGAATAATGTGCGACAAGATTTCATACTCTTATTTTAAACGATTTGCTTGGGCAAAACATATTGACAACTCATTGAAATTGCTTATAAAAATACAAGTAAAGGTCAAGATACATCAAAGTGATTTTACTACTTCCAGTTAATTAATGTTCTCTTTGTTATATTCTGATTTTTATTAGGATAGTAAAAGTCGATGTTTCTTTGATTAGATCGCTTTAATGTCGGAATCATTATATAAATTGGTTTCTAAATAATTAATTTATCTTGCTCTGCACTAAGAGTTGCAAATATAGTCATGTAAGTAATTCGAAACCACATCAATTTGTCTTGAATGCACACATGATCGCACCCTTGTTCAAAAACTTAAAATTCTACCACGTGCGACCCATGCAGCTTCCTGTTTCTAAAAGGTAAATCTTAACACGTACGAAAAGCTCGACTTCCTTTTATTCAGAGGCAATTGCCGCCCATATTCTGTGCTGTGTTTCTAAAAAACAGAGCACCCTCGCCGTAAATTTATCTCTCACCATCTCACATGCATTCATCATCCTTCTGGTGTAAGGACGACGTAAGGCTGGATACGAATTCTGTACGGCAGACTGAAACTACACGTCAAATTGATCTCTAAATTCGCTACCAAAACACCCTCGCAACAGGAACCTGATGTGAGGAAATATAGGGAGATTTAGCCAGAAAGCAGTTAGTCAGGATGCGTGTATCACCCATGCGGCATTCCTCTATAATGCACATTGTTGGCTATTAATTATGGGGCACAACTGAGGGCTGAGGTCAGTTACTAAATTACAAAATGGACTCGATCTAACTCATTAGAAAGGACAAAACAAAAGTTTCGATTTAACAAGCTCGTTCGCCTCGGTTTCCTGCGCTTTATTATTTACTTTTACCTCCCCATATAGCATTAAAAAGATGGAGTAGCAGATAAAACCAGCCCCTTACTTAATGAAACGACTCGAAATAATTTTTGTAATTAAAGTGCAAATGGTAACGTTTCCCCGCCGTCGCTGTCGATTTATCCTTAAATTATGTAGACGGGACGATGCACCAAATTTTCATATTTCGCAAGTATTTTTTCTTAAGAAAATAAGTTACCTCCAGGTAGAGCCATAATACAATACTTATAAAAATGTCATGAGAAAACAAATAAATTCAAGAGTAAGTTGATATCTTGTAGGATGAAAGTCAAACAACATGATCACGTTTATTATGTTTGTGGGGGCGTTGTAAACTTATGTTCTACTTTTTATTACGTACAATAAAGGCTACAAAAACACACAAGCCAAATAGAAGGTAGTAAATTCGCCCCATGCATTGTCGCGAACAATGCCACCATTACAGGTGAGCGGCATTATCATTTTTAGTCTGAGGTGGAAAGTTGTTACAGCAGATAGGCAGACCTCTAACTTTAAGCAGACAAATCGATACTGCATTTGATTTATATGCATTATCACGTTAAGAGGGGTGAGTGTAATTAACAGACTAGTGGAACTGCAACCCTTACATCCTAATGAACCGTACTGTAGAAGACAAAATTAGTGTAGAATGCTTTTAAAAAGGCAAATGAGACAATCCCGTAAAAACTTTTTATATTTTAAGATGTAATATTTAAACATATACCTAGGTACAATACCTTAATTAAGTTCATAAAAAGTTCACTGATGAAATTTTGTAATTAGACATAATCATAATACTTCAAAATATGTATTATAAATTTGATTAATAATTAAATGTTTCTTAAAAGATAGAGAGATGCATATGATACAAATTATTTGAGATGCTGCTTGCACTGCTACAAAATAAATCATTTCTCGTAGAGAAAGTATAGTGATCATGCGGGAAAAAATTGAGATTTTGTTGAATCTCGACATTTTGAGCGTCCCTGAATCAATTCCTTTTTTGTTTTGATGTCTGTCTGTGTGAACACAATAACTCAAAAACGACTTGAGCTAGATAAATGAAATTTGGTATGTAGTTATTTTTAGCTAAAAAGTAAACTAGTATCAACTTTCGGGTTTATTCGGATAAGCGGAAGTGATAGTTTACCTGAAACGGAAGTGGAAAACTAAAGTGCCTTTTTACTACAAGCAATTTCTTTTAAATTTTGTACGAGTTTTAGCAATACCGAAAAACTCACCGATTACAAATTTCAGTTTAATCCATCAACCAGAAGTGATCTTTCTTAACAATATTTTTAATATGTTTTTATTGAAGTTATTTTGAAAATCTCAAGTGTACTCGTATTATATCAAAATTAGTCAACGATCGCTTTAATTTCTGGTGTGAATCTGTATAGTACGCCTTTGAAATAAATGAGAAAGTCGAGTGGAGACCTATATTTATTTCAAGTTAGAGACTCAATTCCCTAATACAAATTTAATTTAAAAAACAACCTAAGAAACAATTTTAAACTTTAAACATTAACAAAATCCATTTTGGTAATACGTTGTTTCAAATATTTGTAGTTCATACCTATGCACCAACTTTTGCCTTCTCGTATTCCTACAATAGGCAACCCGAACATCACACGTGTTACATATTGCATGCCTAATCGGTGTTTAAGCATTGGATTATATTTTTTTTAAATTTAATTGAAAGAAAAATGATCTTTAATAATTTCCTTGGTATAAACTAGCGGGCTCTAATTCTTAACATATATCAACACATTTTAATGACATAACATATATGCAGGTATGTACAATGAAATAATTTTGAATAAAAATTCATGTACAATTATTTAAAGGAATCATATTACTAATGCAAATTTAATTGAAAGAATTGGGCATCAATGCAGTTAATGATATTAAATAAAGAATTGATATAAGAATAATTTTTGAAGGAATATTCATTGTTAGGATACACACCAATGAAAAGGAATATCAGCCTTTTTAAGGTTATCCTTTTTGCAAGCAAAACTATGGAAAAAAAATCAAAATACAAAATTCAAAGACGAATTATAAATTAGTTAAGGTAAATATAGAAAATAGCAATTCTCCAACTATAATGTGCACACATAGAAGAAATGAATATATATTTATAAATTACTAATTTAGTAACCCACTTTTATAAGGATTTATGTTTACTTTATTTCTATTTGACTTAGCTTATGCAGATAATCAAAGTTTAATTTTGCATAAAGAAATATTGTAAGTATTCATTTGCATAAATGAAGTATAAGTGTGATTTAGGGTACACAACTAAGTCACGATAAACTGTACATTTATATTTTAACAATATTATTTAATATACCAGGAAAGGTCCAATAATTTACAGGCTAAAATCAATCATAAGCTGTGCTCTGAAGTACAACTAACCTTGTAAATCAAGGTGAATGTTTGTTAAATCTCTATACAAGAAGCATCTTCAAATTAACCATTTCAAAACTAATAATATGATGTGCGATGAATCACATCTTAATTTATGCATAAACTATACTCATAAGCCTTATATTCTATTAGAAATTTGTTTTACGCAAGAAGGTGAGTAAATAATAATAAAACCAAGCTAAAATATCTAAGATAACGAGAAGAGAAATCAGGTTATGACGTAAACTAAAGTGTTTAAATTCAAAGTTATCTTTTTAAATCATTTAGCAGGTATTTTTGAAAGGATTAAAATTTGCCACAAGTTTCCTATTTTTTTAAATTATCACAAAAAATATAAACTAACTCTTACCTGGTTCTGAAGAATCCAAACTATCATCTCGGTGTTCCTCAGCCACTCTTCTCTCCTTTTCAACTAAAAAGAAAGAGGCTATATAAAATTTGTCTCTTTTAAATTGAATTTGAAGAACTTTTGAGTTTTTAATAAATAAGGAAAATTATATTCTTACTTGAAATGAAATGAGCACTATGTTTTCGCCTATCCCTTTGGTCCTTTGGCTCATGTCTTATTTTCTCCATAATAAAATTCTGTATGCTTCTTTCCTTTTTATTTATTGGACCAGGGCAGGTGTCATCGTATAACTTCACGCAATGTCGATGGAGGTTGATGAGGCACACTGAGGCAAAATATAACGTCAATTACTGCCGCATGAAAATAACTTGGCAAATATTTATGTTTCTAAACAAGTAAAGGATGTATGGCTTTTAAAATCATGTTTCAATAGGGTTAAAAACAAAGGAAATAAGGTACATTACCTGTACATTGGTAGCCCTGAGGCCCGATTCCATAAACGATTTGATGGCAATGATTGCAGTGTATCACAGTGTAATATTGTTGTGCGACAAATTGGTGTTGTAGAATGTTCAGCTTCCTATATTTTCCCATAAATTTTGAGCGTCTCTCCTTACTAACGAAATAAGGAAACCTGTCAGAAGAATGCCCAGAAGTCCGCACACTAAATACTCTAGTAATCACAGTTCCTAATGCAGCAGCAATGTAATATCGTTTAGGATCAGTACTCTCCTTGTCGACGTCCTCCCTGGACAAACAAACGGCACTTTGAAAACACAATTATGGAGATAGTCGCATATGAATTGGCACAGCAATATATGTTCTCGTCAAATTATCAGCAAGTAGCAATTAAATATAATCAAAGTTTTTATGGTTCATAATATGATTGGGAATATGCAAAGTGTTACCAAGTGTTGCACATTGTCCATTTTATTAATCTTTATAGCTTTGACGTGGTTGATAAATTAATAATTTCTATAGAAATAACCATTAAATTGTTCAATATGTAGCTTAATAAAAATTAAAAGCCAATCGAAGGTTAGAAGACACGTGTTTCAATTTTATAGTATTCCTAAGAAATTCTCTATAATCTAAACGTTAACACTTACACTAATTTTTCGAAGGCCTCTGAGAACAACGAATCATACATGCTAATTTCTTTAGTCTTGTTATTCAGTAAATCGTTTAAAGTAGAATCTGGGGGACCCCCGTACAGTGTACTCAGTCCCCTAATTCTTTTTTGTTGAAAATCATCCAGCTGCTTCGTAAGCTCCTCTTTTGCCCGGTTCCGAGCTTTCCAAAATATCTTCCTGAGGATCTCTTCTTTGTCGAACTCTCTTGTTAAGACGTCATCTATTTCACGTGCAATATTCTCATCCACGTTACAGAGACGAAGGGGCTAAAAAGGAAGGTTTAAAACTTCACATGTTAAGACAAGTTGACTTACTTACCGAACCAGGTGTAAGGAAACATGAATGAATTTCAAAAGCCCACTTGCGCATTTCTTTAGCATTTCCTTCTTTGTAAAGATCGGTAAGGAGATAAAACAGAAGGCTGTTGGGATCTGCGTTTGAATTAAGAATGTAATTGGTGAAGACTGCTAGATGTGGTGTATGTTCCCATAGCCTTGAAAGTGACTTGAATGGGCCATGGTCTAAATGACTCTAAAATAAAAATAAGAAAATAATTATGTGCATTGTAAGTATGCTTGTACCCTCGTTTTGCTACTTACAGTTTCTTGGTCGGATATTTCATCATCTTCTGGACTTAATATGGACTGTTGTGCTAATTGTGGAGTGGCTGCGTGTATCGGAGAACTGTTAGCAAGTATTCTCCCTATTCTAGAAGATGACATTTCAGGGGATGTGGTGTCCATGTGACACTGAAGATTATTATACTTTAGGTTAACACTATTCATAGTCACTAGTAAGGTACTTTTCAGACATATTTTTTAACGAAAAATTATAATTCTTTTTTTTAGAACTTACCTCCTCATGCAATGCTCCATCGCCGTCGTCTGTATTGGAAGAGTTTCTATTGCTATTGGACTGTCGTCGTCCCGGCAATGGGCTTGGATATGGTGGAGGTGGTGTACCAGGAGGTGTTTGCATTGTATCATAACTTTCTTGCCTGCTAAGATCGTTTAAACTTTCAGAATTGATTAATCGCTTAGAGGCTTCGGCTGGTGTTAAATTGGATAACGATTCTGGACTTGATTTTGTCCGGTGATGTGTGTTAGGAGACTAAAATACAAATACATTATGTTTTTAACATGTCTTTACCTGCCACTGTATGAAAAAAGTAACAATTGCAATAATTAATGTACAAACAATTAAATAGACCCAGCCACCATTTCTAAACTATTAATTACCACACCTTATAAACTATTCACATAATTTAGTATATATAATATTTAACACAGTATCTATTTAGAGGTAAATATAAATATTTTAAGCTTCAAAGTTCAGGTAAATAAACTGAACCTGAAATAGTTCAATGTTAAATATTACACAGCATAAAGCCATTAATAAAGTTATCATAAAACAACGTACATTTAGGTAAAAATACAAGTGCAATGCAATGCAATAGGAAAACAACAGTAAATATTATAAGAAAAGCAAAATAAAGAATGTGGTCATGATCTGTTATTGACAGTCCTCCGATGCTAATCCAATTTTCCAAACAGCTCATTATATAATATTCAAAAATATTTAACCTGCCTTTTGGATGTGAAATAACTTAGATATCACTACTTTACAATAAAACTAGAAACTCAATGTTTGCCAATTCTATGATAAATAATCACATGCTATTCACAATAAGAAGCACAGTTACATATGTATTTATTAACTGATAAACGACTTAGGGAAATTATGTCATATCCTGAATCGTACTAATAGTTAAGATTACTTTTTAACTATATTTTTTATGATACCTTAGAAAAGAATATTTATAAGTTTAGTACTAAAATGACTCACATGCAGAAGTAAAACTACACATGCACTATTTTGCTTCATAAGCTGGCTAAACGTTTGAAAGAAATGAAACAACACAAAAGATAAAAAATACTGATAGGTATTTTTACAGCGCTAATAATGCTACATGTATTACAAACTTTATCAAGAAACAAAAGCTTACTTTCAAACAAATATAAAAACATGATTAATTCTAAAATTATGGAAAAACTGTTCTATTTGTTATTTACTAGGCACAATAACTAATGAAAAGCTACTCTTACTGTACCAGTCTATACATAAGTTATTTCACATACCCAACTAACAAAAATTTTGATAGAAAAAATAAATCTCAAAAATTCAAAATGCAATTTAATAAAGAAATCGAAATTTACTTACATAATTATTAACAATAGTCGCACAAGTAGCCACGAGAGGGTACGACATTTGTTTGTTTATGGAATTAGCTGCATCCGTGTCACAACCTCCAGAGTTAAGGGGCGGATTTCGAGGGGGCAGAGGAGGCGGGACGGAAGTATCAGAATAAAGGGAATTATCAACAACTTGAGAGTTATTTGGCCTATGCCCTAAACTAAAGCAACGTTCTCTGGAATCGGGCGAACACTGCAAATTATTTGAGTTTATCTCTTCACTTATGAACATCGAGTTTACATCGTTAGGCACTTTTCTGTTAACATTTTGTGCGTTTTTGTTATTTTGTGTATCCGGACGATTTCGCTTGGGTAGCGGTGGCGGAATTTCCTCCGTCAAATTACCGTTACCGTTCGAACTTTTCTGGCTTTTCAATTTAGGAGGCAACGAATTCGGAGGCGGAGTTCTTGGCAATGGTGGAGGACTATCTATATTATCTAGAGGAATATTGATGGGTGGACTTTGTTGCTGTAAGAAAGAGACAGTAAAGCTGGGTTAGTATAAGTGTCAAAGGCAAACAAGGTACATATATTATATGTTTAATTTATTTTTGTTTCTGTTTCAAGAACTGTGCACAAGAACCATTAAAAGTATGTACAGTAGTAGCAGATTGTATATTTGTTATAAATTAAAAATTGATTATTAATATATTATGTAGTGGTATTTTATAATCGCACTTGGTTAATACTTTTTTGAAAAATAATAATTAGAAATAAACCTTGGATACTGTTATCTTTTTGTAAAGAAACATTCATCGCTTCAATATTATTTAAAAAGTGTGATTGGTATTTAGTGTGAAATTATGTCATAATTTATGAATGGTAAAATGTGGGCTTTAGTAGTGCATATTTTTAAAACAGTGTGATTGAAATGGGTTGTTTATGTCAGCCTTTATTAACTATTGTCTTTTAAAATTTAAATTCCTAAAATGAATATTAAGTTCATTATTAGAAACCAAGTCAAGTATGTACTTTGGAAAAGAGTGAAACGAACTTAATAACCATGTGTATGGTTTAGTGAAAGACTTTGACCTAATTATGTATTTATTAATAAAAGTGAGTTAGATTCGATAATTCACAATGGTCTTGCCAATTTCTATTATCTGATGGTGCTCACTGTAACTTCTACGTAATATGTCCAAGAGATAAATTTAAAATATTATTTCATACCGCATTATTCTATAGTTTTCTATAGACCACATAGAGATGAATAATTTTAAATAAATTATTGTCGAAGAAAAGTGACATTTATACTTTGTTTGTTTTGCATTATATCCAATGATTTAAAATTAAACATATAACTCATGAAAATTAGACAATACCAAGTGAATACATAAATTGATATTTTTAAACATGACACATCTTATTATAAAGTAAATGTGGAGTTTTATTGCGAAGCATTAGTCACTTGTTGGCACGTGAACGTAAATACAAATTATATCTACAAAACCTATTAGACCTTATATAATAAGGAATAATTAATACTAATGTTCATACCTTTAAATGAAGGCATATTCAAATATCAATTTCTGTGCTTCACTTAAAAATATACATTTAGCTAAAGCATACATTAAAACCATTCACCATCAACCAAGCAGAATATTTAATACCAACAAGAGTTAAAACAATTAGAACTGAGTCACTTTAGACCAAAGTATGCTTTAAAGTTTTGCAGTATTATTTTTATAGAATAAGATGAAATATTTACCTCATATTGACTTTTAATTTGACTATATAAGATACCCTGCAGTTTTTGAAGATTCCGTTCAGTTTTCTCCAGTTCCAGATATTTCTTTTCGTCAGGGTTTGTTGCTATCTGACTCCTAAGTGTATCTATGTACCGCTGCTCTTTTTCTATCATTAACCTAAAGTATTGTTCCCGTTCCAGCTGTAATTGGTATTGTTTCTCAGTCTGTAAAAAAATCGTATTTGATAATACACTAGCAACTTGTTTTTAAAATTATTAATGAGCTAAACTATATTTAGAAAAGAAAGCTAAATTATATTATAAAGATACATACATCTACTGGTTGTGGTCCTGTTATTCTCCCAGGTATAACAGTGGTGTTAGGCCTTGGATGGTGACTAGGAGATCCCATGTTCCTAAGACCTCCCGATCTTTGCTGCACGGTTAAAACTACTTGCAAAGAAGCTGAAATAAAAAAGGTACATAAATATTTATCAAGTATTAATCACACGTTCTGCATTAATTATAATTTATGAACTTAAATTTGTAAAGCCATCCTTGGGAGCCTAATATGAGGGGAACGTGAAGTTAACTTTTTAAAAATTGCTTTAGCATTTTAATATGCATTCAAATATTTACGCACATTCAGCTGTAGAATTTTGCAAGGTATACAAACGATGACCCGATTCCATTTTCCCAATAATATAATTGTCAGCGAATAGAAATTGTGATAATATAAATGTTTGTAACATTAGAGCGATGAATCATAAGTGTAATACACTCCAATGTAATAATTTGTTGTACAATTGTGTGCATTTAATTTAACGTAGTGGCTTCCACTCTGAATGATATAGCAATGACCGGAACAATGCATGTAGAACTTTTAACGCAAGTAATAATTTCATTATAGATATGTGTGTACTCGTTCAATTAAGAACTTCTCACTTGTGAACTAATTTTAAATTTCCATTTTAAAATTTACTTAAAGAATTACTGAGGATTGCATTTCGTAAGCTGTAAAATCAATATATATTCAATGCTTTTAAGATGTGACCAGCAGGAATAATTGGCGCCATGAAAATTCGATAAATTTAATCTTTAAGGTCCCCATCCACTATTAATATTTTTCCACAATAATAAGGATTCATTTATTTAATTATTATTTTATTTGCTCAGAAAACGTCTGCATAAGTAGACGAAACGTTAACAAATAAAATTATGATTAATTGATTGGAGAGTTTTAAATCACCCAAGAAAAGAAAATTAGAAAAAATAATAAATATTGTGCAATAATATTGATAGTGGATGATTTAGATTGAAGATCTAAAATGCTTTGCGTAACATATTGTGCCAGATCAGACATTTTTTAAATATATTGCACAAATTTTCAAATATTGCGTAATGGATGGGCCCAGTATGTATCATACCTGATACTATAATGTCGAATAACAAACGAAAAAAAGTTCACTTTAAAAGTGATTGCTTATTGATGTCTACCTGCCATATGTGGCGTTAAAAGTAAGGATTACAGTAAGAGAAACAAAAAAAAATACAGTTTGACCTGTTATTACAAAAATGCTATGACTATTTTCCTGGCGCGAATAAAAAGGAATTAATTAAGAGGATTTATTCATGGTGGAACAATTTCCAAAAGTCAGCATGTTCATTCAATATGAAGTTTGAATTGGCTGACAATATTTTACAATAAGTCATTAAATGGAGGGGTAACCATCAATACTACTGTGCAATATTTTGTTCAATAAATATTGATAATGGCCTTTAGACATACGGCAAGAAAAATATTCTTAATCCAAAAATATAGAGCAAGGCAAATTATATGGATTTGAATTAACATTAAAAAACAATAGATTACATTTAGGTCAGCTATTAATTTCTAACGCTGATTCGCGCAACCCATGTTTCATTTGTATGTAAAACGCATTAACAGGTAGGGCAAGTTAGAATTATTGTAAACACACTTTTTTTCAGAAAGAGAACAAATGTAAGCCTGGTGCTATTATAAATCTATGATTTAGCAAATTAAAGGTGGTGATGTAACTATAGTAAAAATTGTTGCATGTGGTTAAATTTATACAACTAATAATATATTTAAAGGTTATTAATATTGTACATCTTCATTCCCTTAAATACCGTTAAATATAAGTATGAATAAGATAGACCCGTAATTCCAAAAACTTAAGACACAAAGTTAAAATTATGACATCATCTTAAGATAACGTCATAATGCCTGGTGACTTAAATGCCGATAATTTCACTGCTCCAGTTCATGTGCCCTGATACCATCACGGTTTCAAGGTGTACCAACCGCACACGACTGTAAAAGTGGAAAAACCAACCCAAATATTATTCACCCAAGCACCAGCGGTATTATGATCTCACAAAATTAATTCCTTGCATGCTTATTTAAATGTAAGTAATGATAGTGTTCAGAATTTGTTTGTTAAAAATCACTAAATCCCAATATAGATAAAATCGGTATTTCCAAGTATGCGGTGGTGGTATACTATCTATTTTATAATAGTTCGCGGCATAATATGTTATTAAAATCAGTATCATGTGGGATTAATTAATACTTTGAATATATAGCGTGCTAATTCATATTAGGTTGCGTAACGCTACTTACGCCCATTTGCATAAAATTGCGATATAATTGCCCCTGCCTCAAGTTTTTACATAAAGTTAAAATAACACAATATGCTAACTGTAAAAAACATACACACTCAAGCATTCTTGTCGTCAACCAAGTTAATACTCACTGATCAAACCATTTTCCATACCTCTTTACTGCATGGACTTTTAAACTCGTTTAGTTGTTTGTATTTTTCCATAATTTGACTTTTATTTGACGTAGAGGCAACAAATAAATATTATTGCACTTATCTTAGAAAATAAGTAAATAAGTGATTACACATTGATTCTTATCTAAAATCTAGATTACTAGTGGATTTGTCATCTTTGTTTATTTCTGCGAGTCAATGACTGTTAACAATAATCAGAAACAAAACTGCCGAACACGTTTATTTGTAAACGTAAAATTTTGTGATAAAACGTATATAGGGCTACAAACAAAATCTAATAAAGCAATTTCCCAACCCTGAAGAAAGTCATCGTCAGCTAAATTTAAAGAACACTCTTGATTTAATCTTGATGATTTTAAGTTAACAAATGTACATAATCTTAATAGGAATCATTACACATAATGAATTACCATTTGTATTTACGTTAAAAATGTTTTCTTCTTCAGCAATTTACATTTTGCAAGCATTCATTAGATTTAAGTAAAAAATAATAAATATTTTAGATACAAGGACGAGTGGTGTAATTTCGAATTGATTTTGGCGTTCCACAAGAATAACAACGAGTATGATAGTGTAAAATAGTTTAATGAGATTCTTGTGTGGGCGCGGACGTGGTTGTGGAAACGTTGATCTCTTTACGTTTGCCCTAGACCTAAAATTCAATTAACAGGGCTGAAGTTATTAATAGCGAGCACAAAACAATGCGCTTGAATTGATTCCTTGCATCAAACGACGAAATTAAAGCGGCTTTAAATATAACTTTATGCAAATGACTTATGTGGGCACTCTCTAAGGTCAGGCTTGATATTGAAAAAAGTCAAGGTGGTGTGTTAGTTGTTGATACGATGTAATGTGTAAGCAACTAAAATAGATGAATGCTTATGTATTTAATTGCTGTTAAATCACGTTTCTAGAATTCAGAATTTTCTATAACCGAGTCTGTATGTTTACTTTTATCAAGGATACAAACAAAATTTTACAAAATATAAAACAGAGTAGATTTCTACATCCTTTCACGTTTTAGTTATGTAGGTATACATACATACTATTTTTTTATTTCATAATGAAAACCTGCGCCATATCAGGTGTGGGTAGTTTACTATTATAGTTACTCAATTACTTACGAGTACACACATTAATTTTATTACATAAATAAAGACCCGTTGTACATTAAATAGGTACATTGGTAACCGCAAGTAAGTAGCCACATTACCATGCGTCTTTAGGATGCATTTACTGATTACGTATATTATAGTATGTATGATCTAGGTTAAAGAGATGTGGGTGGTTTTTCATTATAACGCTCTTGCAGCTCTATTGTGCGCCTATCATGGAACTATAAAGAATTAGACCGTTTTTATTAGCAGGCGACTGCCCGTCTACTGCTTTACATAACTTCAAATTAATTAGCCAATAATTTTAATGGACGTAGTATCAAAAGAAAACAAAAAGCAGTTATGCAACTTAATTGCCCAAAGGATTCGCTTTCGGATCAAAATCAGTAGTTTTAATGGCGCATTTAACCAAAAGTTAAGGCGAATATGCGCAAATGTTAAGGCAACGCTGCTGTCAGACGGTCCTTACATCATAACTACAACAGCCTGAAAATAATACAGCTTTTCATAAAATTAATCGCCATGAAAATTGATGTGCACTTAGACTTATTTACACAGGTGCGAAGCTAAACAAGCAGCACATACATAGCGCAAGGAACTAAGTAGCACGTGCTCAGTTTATATCTAAAATGCACTAACTAAATATGCGGCATGGAATTCCTTCCGTGCCCGTTAAATAAAAACTATGCTTTATAATAACAATAGTACGTATTATCTATTCGTGCGATGCACCTAATTCTACAAAAACACACTTATGCCCATGCACATTTATATACTGTTTGTACTAACGTATTTTCTTAATATGTACTTTTATGGCTTTATTGCAGTGAACTGCAAGACAACAATAAATAATGCATGCAGTACATTTTGTTTATCATATTATGCGGCAAATTTGCGTGTTAACGCAGTGTTTACACAGCCGATTGGATTAAGCACAAGTGCCAAATCTCGCTTCCAACAAACAATTCAACTAAAAACCAAAATTGCGATAACATCGGCGGAAAGTTACAAACACAGCTTGAACCTAAATTGTATCGTACGATTTAGAACTAGTCTGCATGGCGCTCAAATTCATGCATTTTGTTGAAAAATTTGCGAAAACGCTGAGAAATGAAATTTGTAGTTAAGCTAATTGCAATATCTATGCAGAACTTAAACATAAAATACAGCTGCGTCACTGCCAGCTTAATATCAAAATGCTAATTAAGTTAGTTACTAGATAGCAATGTAACATCCCGTACCCGAAATTAAATGTATTGTGTAAATGTAACATTATTATGTAGAAAAAGAAAAGCAAATAAGGCAAACTTTGCATGCCATGAACAAAAATTCTAAAAGCGTACCTTAATTTCCATATTATCACTGTATAATACTCTGCGGTTTAAGTGAGTACATGGCCTAATTTTAGATTTTATTGATTTATACATAAAATACACACATGCAGCACCTTAGCGTGTACCACAATTACGTGTGGCAAGTAAATTTGCAGTTAAAACAACAAACTTAGAGCATCTGCATGAAAGGGGCAATGAAAACTAATAGTTGGAATTAAAATATGTATAACGAGGTCTGGGTGGTCCAATTAAAAACGAGTTCCCGAATAACAATGGCTTAATAATTTTAATCATTCGCTCTTGAGAAACTTAACACATAGTAAAGAACAGAATGGTTGTACAAATTTAAAATAAAAACATAAAACTAAAAGAAGGCGACAAACAATATCCATATTCTCCTTTAGGTAATATAGGTATGTACTTGTGCACAGCCCGATATTTACAACCTAAATTCCTACAGTATTACAGCCATCTAAAAGTTTTATTAACGTCCGTGCCATTAACATCTCAGTTTTGAATCTTAATTTATTAAATTTTTCAAATGCCATGCGCTTATGAAACAAGGAATGCTTTCAATGTTGCATGATTTAGATTTGGGAGAGTTCTCAGCAATGAAGGAAGACGCTAGGAATCCTGTAGGTATCCATAAATCCGTTTCATGTTTTAAATGTATTTTTAGAAGAGTTACAGCTCTATCAGAATATTGGCGCCTGGTCGTTCTATTTTTAATTAATAAATTCATTGTGCATCAATGAACTCCTTCTGCAGCTGCTAATTAAGATATTGAAAGAAAATGAAATAATCAGAAAGACCATTTCATAAAGAAACATGAATCAAGATCTGCACAAGTAGCATAAGGACTCTGATGAAAATAATGTCTGTTCTATTTTAGATACGTTCATGAATTCGTAATTCTTATAAAATAAATTACACAAAATGTTTGTTCTTCTGTTTTGAGTCACTGATATTTCGCAGTCGAAAGTTTACAATATTCCATGACATTAATTTTCAACGGATCTGTGATTATGAAGAACAAACTGACATATCTTATAGCGGATGTGGCGTTAATATTGATGCGAATTTAAATGCTTTTAAAACATCCATGATGATTGAAATATTTCAGATTAAATTCCCAAGTTCTTGCTAAACACGCGATTTTCGTATCAGCACTTAACGGGCATCCCGTATTTCTCTTGATATTGTCACATTTATAGAGATGATTTAAAAATATGAGCGGGTTGTTTAATTTGTAAATATTCTTTTAGTATACATATGTGTACATGAAGAACGTGCTGTGTTTTAACCGCGCGCCTCCGCCAATTGTGCTAGTAACACAATTTCGTAAAGTATGTATAGTAGATATATACTTAACAGACACGGAATTAATTATATCTAAAAGCCATAAGCATTGCTAATGGTAGTAGATCTTATATTTACTTGAGTAAATTGTTGTCTTTAAATGTAGGAAATAAACTAGACATAACGCGAATTGAGTTTTAAAGACCATATCGCCGGCAAGATGATTAACCGAGAGCAATAAATGTGCTATATTCAACTAAACTGGACGGGAGGGTAATTTATGTAATTTAATAATTTATTAAAAAACAAACAACATTAACTATTACCTGCTAGTGCAGTAAGTTGACAGATTTATCAGGATAATTAAAAGTTGTTGGTAGACTAAACTGTGTTGTATGCTTATCGGATTTATGCAAATTTTTGGAGTTATTAGTTTCTTCGAGCAACTCATTATCAGTTTCGCCGTTCGTACCATTTCAAACTTATAAAACTGGAATTTCAACACATTTATCTGGATAATTTCTTCTATGTGTAAAACAAACACCTGTTTCCCGGCCTTGAAAAGATATTTACTAATTTATATTTTAAATTGATAGGCAACTTATACCATTTAAGTAATTAAAAATACTGGAGTTTTATTTATTAGAACCGCTATAACATACTGACATCTTCATGGCTATTTCTAATTTAAAAAGGTAATTTACTAATTAGATAGGTAATAAAATTTGAAGGGGTTGCGAATAATTGTGCACAAACTCTTATAATGTAAGTAATAACAGCATCAACAAGAAAAATTGCTATTGTAGTTTCGTTCGTTTTAGATCCAGACGAATTATATGGGTCGTAAAATTTAGGTAGAGGTCAGTATGTACATGCAAACATAAAAGTGGCAAAATTAAAGCAACGAGTAATCAGACGTACCAATCAATATAGCTTAACGACCGCATAAAATACTTGGTTAACATAAAAATGAGCGCAACATAAATGGAAAAGACTTACACGTTAAAAATTAAAAGAAATGAATTAATTTCTAATCATGCACGACTTCATTGGTCCTCTGCTATTTATACTAAGAAATAATTTTTTTTCATATTTAATTCGTAGTAAATGCGTTTTCTTACAGCAGTGTAATAAAATTAAATAAAGATACGGGTAACGAGAAAAGGAACGTCTTTAGCTGGGGGCTTTTAACGTTTGCTCGGTCAATAACCTGACGTGCAACTCATTCATTTTAAGAATTAGGACACACAGGTCATGCAAAGGGTGATATAAACTTGATATGAAAGGGTTTCTAAATGAATTGGAGGCATTGGGAGAATCGAAAATTTCAATGGCGTCACAAAAATTAAGTTGAAACATAATAGCTACTACGATTACTTTTGAGGCAAAAAGTAATTTAATTTGCTACCTGTCCTCCTCGTTTCGTCTGTAAAGTGCTAAATACTAATAAAACATCGATTGTGATATGTTAGTCACCGTTGATGCCATAGAGTATTTTACACGCATTTGCGTAGATATATCGGTATTGTCTCATATCTATTATGGCTCAAATCAGCAATGATTATCTAGTTTGAAGTGTGTGTATCCTGCAACAGTAGGAACATCTGTTCCGGTGTATTTCCTTCTGCGTTCTCTCAGCAGCTGGCGAGTTTACCACTGCGTTAGACACGGTCTAGTTTAGTGTAGGGACAGAAAATTTGTGTACAATTTGAGCCAGGATGTAAACTCCAGAATACCTTGCAAAACGGATTCTATGCATACGTGCTCTTATAAGTATACATACTAAAATGTAATATTCCTCAGGAAGAAATAAGTAGTCATTTCATTGCCAACTCGACACATGCGTAAAATGTATACGACTTAACTCTTAGCTCAACAACTATCATAAAAAATTAAATCCTACTTACAAGAATTAATGAAGTAGAGGAACTGAAAGTAACAAACACTACCATTTAACAAAGAACTACAACACCAGACGGCTTATATTGATCGTAAACTTTATCCCGAGGTCAAAAAATATACTGCGGGTTCTTCGCAGACAAGCATAAAGAATGAAAGCAAAGTACAGTAAGAAAAACAATAAAAAACAACGTAAGTACGCCAAACAATTTAAAAAATCAACGGTTCAATCCACTCGGGTGCGCAGCACGAACAACACAATATATTAAAAAAATTAAATGGAAAGTCTTCTTCGACCAACTCATGAAATGAACAACACCGAGCAGCATCCCCTACGAAACTGAATCGAAGCTACGTTACCTGGTATGGGACGCACCACAGGTGGTATGCGGGCTGCAGATTCGGTAGGGTGAGCCAACAAAGCGAACTTTAACCCCCAGCGGGTTTAATTCGCGAAGCAAGCCGCAAAATAACACTATACTGTAGTCAATTAGGCAGACGAACTCAGTGAAATACTATTGGAAACATATTGAAGACAATCAAAGCCCAAGGCCGCGAGTGCAGCGAAAAACTAGATCCTGTTTTAACACTTTTATTGTGATTTGATTTGATTCAGAAAAGGCACCCAAACATCTGCCCGCTGCGACTTATCCTCGTGCGTTTTCGGAATGCCTCGCCCCGATAATGCAGCAAGAAGGGGTGTGTTGTATGCAAGACTAACAATGAAGTTTTCATGGAAAACTGCGCATAATATGAACCCTAGAAGGACCATCTGGGCTGATCTGAATATATTGACATATGGAAATGTAACTGAAACTAAACTAATACAATTCATTGAAAGGGACGCCCTTCCCTTCTCCATACCGTCGCGTCGCCATCGCTTAAACATTTACTGGCTTAAAATACGCTTGCAAACTTATTTCCAATACATATTGTTTTCTATGGGTGTAAATACATATTGTTTTCGTGGTTAATTATAAAACTAGCAGATGTTTATTGACGCAAGTGATATTTACTACATTTCTTTCTTTATTGCAGACCATTACGTTCCCATTGATAAATTAGGCAATTATTTCTTTTTAATTGGCCGTAGCCAAAATACAAGAATAGCAACTATAAAATGTTACACCTATAGATCCAAAATTAAAATGATCGCAAAATTTGTAGCCTGACTTCAAAACTTTCAATTCTCAGTGCGTTTGCGCTTTGTTGACTCGACCGCAATATTTGAACAAGTTGTTTTGGACGCATTTCATCACTATTTATATTGAGACGCTTTTATGCTACAAATTCGTAAAAATCGAGTTTACTTACATCGTATTAGAGCAACTACGTCTGTGTGCGTTGATGATGTTACATCCACTCCATCGACCTACAACAACAAAATAAATCATAAAATTATTTATAAACAGTAATGCAATAAGCACACGTTTTGCAATTCAAATGCAAATATCATACATTATTATTAAATTAAAAGAACGACAGTCGAAAAGTATTTATTACGCGTTTACGCTGCGAGTAATAAAATTCCTCGAATTAATTACGCAAACAAAATTTATTTGCTTTAAAAATAATGCTTATTACTCGACTACACCTATATACCTATCAACTTTCTTTTGCCATTCCCTTTTCCATTTAAGCGATTTTTTATCTCAAAATAAACTAAATTATCGTCGCTGAGTACGTTTTTGTTAGCAAAAAAAAAGATAACACGGTATCCCAAGCATTTCAATGTTTAAAGTTACAAGCACACATTACATAATTTCTAAAAATACTGATTATTTTTAATACGGAATGGAATATTTATTTTTTAATTGTTCAAGGGAATGAATAATCCTGAAAGATTCTCGGAAATAATCGGTTAACGAAAGACATGAGAGTTTATTTGAGGGCATATCTTACCTCCATTATTTTATCGCCAGCATGTAGCCCAGCCTTTTCCGCCGCTCCACCTAGAAAATGAATACAAAGCTTTATATAGGAAATTTTTAAATTATTACAACTCTTGCATAACCCACAGTTTAATTCCACTAACCCCATTACACTTGGCTAATGTTAAAAATTTACATACTAGAAGGGTAAGTAGACCCTCATGAAAAATTTGCATAAAATTGATTCATTCAGGGAATCAGATAAGTTCACCACAGCGTTTGACCTTACGTCAGTTCTAAAAGTAAACAAATTTTAAAATGATACTGTACTTATTGATATCGGGATTAACACTGTAAATACTTTTATTTGGTCAAGTAACAGCCAAGGGGAAAGTCCGCAATTTCTGAGCGATAAATGGTAAATAATAGGACTACAGAACGATGAGTAATACATAAATTAGAGGTGGTTATTGCAAATTGTAACGAGAAATAATAACAACTCTTGGTAAATTGTTAAAACTTATGATGGCAATTTATAATCCGTAGACAAAGTGTGGTCAAAATTCTACGTTTGCAGTGAGATGGTAGCAAAGTTGTGTTTGAACAAAACAATATAACAATTACTACTCGTAAATGTATCGTAACTGGTTTTAATGTCTCTACCACGTGCCAAATGTTGAAATTAATTTAATTATAATCAATCAATCCTTTATTGGTTTTATTAAGAAACTTTCTTTTTATCGCAGCGTAAGCAAGTGGTTGGCAAAATAAACATCTGTTAAAACTGCAGTGTCATTTATTTAATAAATAAATAAATATGCAAATGGAGAAGCCATCTGTATAATTGACCTTACGACTCCCAGAGATATCCAGTAGGAATTCCGTCTAAAGTCCAAAGGTAGTCGTTTTGGCAATATAGATATAACTGATTGCACAAAAGATACAAATAAAAGTTAGTTTTCATTAGTGGGTTGTGCAAATCGAGCAGAATATTGAATACTTAAGAAAGATATTTTAATATTCAAATAAGAGGCTATTTATGTATACGTCATAAACTCCCACCTGTTGCGAGCATCATGTTATACAAATGTATGCCGTGAAGAAGTTATGTACACTGAAACGTTATATATTTAAAAATAATAAAAACCAGAAGATGACAATAAACTGATTACAATAGGTATCTACATACGTACAAATTGCGCTAGAATGAATGAATCATGAAACCAAAGAATTATCAGATTGTGCGAGATTTATCACATAAGAAATATGTGATGCGTGCAGCACTGATATTTTTAGAGGAAGGAACCTCATACGTTTTATTTTTACCAGCTCGGCTATACGGTTTAAAGCACACAAACCCCTAAAACACAGCAATTTGAGCGCCGTGGGTTAAATTCCCATGCATTTGTAAATTGTTAATGCGAGTGTGGATGTTAACATTCCTCGGAGTTAATGACACAGTAACAGAAGCAATGGACGTGTAAAATGATGTCAAGACTCTGAAAAATATTGTTATAACTGTGATGCTGAAATATTTATTTTACCAAACACTCGTGTATTATGCTAGTAAACAAGTACCAGGTGCCTTTTGAAAAGTGAATCTATTTTGAGAACAATTTTTCAGTTGATTTAGAGTTTCTAAAGTGCCACAGATTTGAAGAGTCAGTAACTCACCTTGCTTCACACTCTGAACGTAAACAGGATTATCACCAGACACCTTCATACCATAACCTCTCTCGTCTCTGCTCACTATGACCTTAATGGTTGGATGATAATGCCCATGGGGTGATCCTGGGGAATCGGGTAAAGTTATGGGGCGACCAGTCAACCCCACCACTCCAGAATATGGAGCAGAAACGGGTGACGGTCGCCTTACGGATCCATTCACGTTGGCAGTTCTTCTCCTATAACAACAAAAGTGATTTTAGAACTTTAGAAATAGAATAATTTAATAAATTAAATATAAAACAATTGATGTTATTATTTTAACACCTGATTATGAAGATTAAAATACAGGAAACAAAGCATTTCAAATCTTATTAGAGAAAGAAAATTCGTTTAAAAACTTCGTAGATATACATACATAAAAGGATAGAAAATCAACTTCTTCTAAAATAAAATGTAATGCCTATAAATAAATGCCTTGTTGCACGAAATATAAAAAGTTATTGTATACCTGAACGAACCAAACTTTCAAGATAAATCTTGGACATGATTAAACGGCAATTTTTTCGTATTAATTAAATTTGCTAGAAAGAACCCCGCACCTGTAGGGCATTTGAAACAATTACTGCTGAGAAAAAAGATCCAGCAACCGCACCAGTGTCCCGAAATGGAAACATGATTGCTCTTAGACGATAATTGCAATTGACGTTTAATGATACCGTATGTTATTGAATACATAAACGGCAAAGTATGCACGGTCGGATATTTTTAATACAAAAGCCACACTTAATTCAATTTCAAGGAAAAAACTATAACTTACAAAATTTATTGGGTTCTTTATGACTCGGTAGTTGATTTTTATTCCAACGCTTATCTTGGATATTCAGGATATCGTAAAATCTACGCAAGAATACTGAAAGAAAATTTGTATAACTCCAAAATACCTCGGTTATAACTCATTGCAGTTATTACTTCGTTTGAAGAGTAATATGCAGTTTATCGTTAACGCCAAATTGTTTTGAATAGTAAAAGAAACAATTCTTTGGGTGGTAAATGCACATTCTTTGTCAGAAATTTATAGGTAGTACACTAAATAGTATACTAAATATGTATATTTACTTTCACAAGATCTTTTAAAATGTAATACATATGTATTTAGATATTTTTCCATGTCCACCATTAGTATTATAAAGAAATGAACTACTCATCAGTAACAACTAGCCATCATTTTTCTTTATGATCCATAATTAAAGTTAAACTTCTGTCGAGTTACAGAGTAATAAAAAGAGCATTCGCGTTTGTGGCGTTTCGTGCAATGCTGCCAATTCACGTCGTTACCTGCTGAGGTCGTGAGGTTAATAAGCTAAAATAAGGCGGCAATGTTTAAAATATAGTTTGTTTACATGAAGTAGCCCGGCGCACTGTAAATTTCATAGGACCTATAAATATCGGTTTGTTGAATGCTTTTGTGATGTGACTCACGCTGAATAAGACGCTGAAAATCTCGGTCTGACAATTGTTAGACTGCTTGGCCTAGTTCTCCGCAGCTTTTGCAAATTGCTCCTTGCTCACGGGATTGTTAAGATACGTTGAAATAACGAGCACTTTGCTGATAGGCTTATCCGGCAATGCGAAAGGCGAGCAGTTGCAAAATATGTTTTCAAGAGAAATTTACGTTTTGGACATAGTTAAATTTATGGTAGCGGGCATAACATGAGGTAATATTTAAATTTACGTACCCACGAAACAAATTCATTCTGTAGGCGCTTGTACACGAACACTACTTGTACATGAACTAAACTTTTGTTTTTACAAATGATTTAATGAATTCGCCATTTACCTAATACGAATACTATTTAGTGATTCAATTATTTAAAATGCAAACTTATAAACAGGAATACTTAAATGAGCCATAGTAAATACCAGCTACTATATTGTCGTTTTGGTAATTGATGCACATGCCAATGCGTGAGATAAAATACACTTATTGTTTTATTTCAGAGATTTCCGTTTATTTAAATCTATTTGTTTAATTCATCACACCATTAAAATGTTTTCGACTTCCTGGTATTTATAATTACTTAATTTAAACTCGTATTCAATTCCACATCTTATTTTGACGATAAATTCAAGTAATTATTATGCTTTTGCAACGGATGCAAGTTCCTCGTGAGCTGGTTTAAATTCAAAAAGGAAAATTAAGATGGTTACACAGTGAAATACCAGATTGCCTGTTTTTGAAGGTATTTCTCAGAAAAAGTAAGTAGAAGCCAAAAATATTAGTAGTTTATAAAATTTTAACGTGTAGATATAAACAATAAAACAAAAAAGGTTGGCATTCACTCCATTAACCGAAAAAGTGATCAATAGTGAGAAACAAGCAGGTTGTAGGTTCCATCCCGCATTTACTATACTATAAATTGGCAAATAATTAAATGAATACATTAAAAAGTTCGGCCAGAATCGGCTCCCTGTTAGCAGGAACCTGCCCACGCCTGCTTTCACTGTGAATATACTAATTCAATTTATCCGGCATGTAGGGCGCATTATGGGTTTAAAATGCACCCCAAGGAAATGTTTTTGTCAACAAAATTTATAGCTTTTTGTGTGAGAAGTACTCGTGGGGTGGTATTTGGCACTTGAGGGAATGTTCCATATGATCCATGTTCCTACCCCTTTTTTATTGCCCCGTGAAACCACTATCCTTGAACACAGAAAATAGCGAACCCTTCCAGATTAGTAGTGCAAATAAATGTGGATTTTATGCCGGTTTTCGACATTGGGAAGAGGTCGGCTTATGAAATACGACGAAGGAAAGCCTCAATGAAACATTATATAAAACACCTTTCTTGCCTCATTATTTTGAGAAGGTTGCTGCATTTTATGGTAGAAACTTTTATAAAAGTATCCCGGTTTATAACCCACGTAATTGGAAAAATGGTAGTTACGCTGCCAATCTGGGAGAACAGTTTTTAAGTTAAGTTATTCTGAGGGCGTCAAGCGAAATATTCTTATTCCAACCCAAGTTGTGAATACGTATATAATTATCTTACGCATTCTTTTGAATATTACACAGGACGATAACCTGTTTAATATTCATATCGTACGCCAGACGAAATAATAATTTTTTACGGTAAATGATGCCTACACCAAACTTTAAGAGAGGGTCACGTGCGTTTATAGACAAGCGTCAATAAAAATTTAAATTTGTTCATTTCAATAAAAGTTGTTGCTGCAAAATTATTATTTTGATCGATTAACGAACAAATGGCCTCCTAAAACGGAAAAAGCTTGTCTAAAATTTAATCATGTAACGAAGTATAATATTTGGTTAAACGATAAAACCTGAAGGCAATTGATAATTTCCTAGCTTTTCGCGGTGAGTTAATTAACATTATCCAAATTAATAATTTAACCAACTACGATAAAAAAAACTATCTGACCAACATAACAAATGAATAACCTATATTTGTAGAAACTAGCGTTGCATTATGTTTCTTTAAATCTCCTAAAGGTCATGTTGTATATGCAACAAAGCGAATGCTTTTCCTTAATAATAGGGGGCTATGTGTGTTTAAAAAAACGAAAACCAATCAACGGCAGAGGTCTGTAAAAATAGACAAAATTTCCGAGAAGGACCTCACAATCATATATTCCTCAAGATGAAATGAACGTTCGGTTTATGGCGCTTTTACGACCCCATTGCTGCCTCGCTTTATTAATCCCAGGTAAATTGCTTTTGCCTAGAATCGAACCGACTCGACACCCCTCGTGGTTAAACTTGACGTGTGATATGGATTTAATATATACCGGCGTTTTATAAAAATATCTCTTCGCTATAAATAGGCTCCCTGTGAAAGTATTATTTATACAGACAGACTCTCTATCGGACTTTCGAAGAATCGCGATAAACAGAAGGGAATATTGTAAATGTATCTCGCATGTTATTTATATGTAAAACTGCATTTTAAATAGTGTGTACCTAAATAACCGTTTGATGTGTTTTAGTCGCGATTAAAACCGAAGTCTTTTGTTTTAAAGGTTCCATTTTATGAGATCTGAAAATTTTATGCATAAGCATTTGCGTTTTATGATCCTGCGTTTGAAGTGCCCCCGTTTCCAAATTATTCTATTTTTACACCCTTGTGTGCGAATGTATCTTTAGCAAGATTTGACAGGTGGCTTGAATAGAAGGGATTTAGGCATGTTCCATTTAAATGCTAACACCCATCGAACATTACAATAAAGTAGACTTTTGTCAATGGCAACCGCTGCGTATAATTTCGCCCCATGAATTGTTATTGCTATAATTTCACTCTGCCAAGTTTATTCTCCTTTATCCCCAATTCATCTCGTGGGATTTCATAATGCTGAACATTTATAATTATGCTGAATGTTTCTCCTTCGAATTATTAGTAGGTGGTGGTAACGTACACAACAATGTGCATTCTGGTAGCAACAACAATGCGAATCAAGACAAAATTTTATTTATTCATCAACAGGAAATCATTTTGTTTTTAACAGGAAACTGTGTAAGGATTAACTAACACACCTCTTAAAAAAATATCGCCTATAAAATGACATCACAGCGTTAGAACTCTCCAATTGCACAATTTTCATCATTCAATTAGAGGTCGCGTATATAAAGCGCTGTATTAAAACCACACTGTAATTGGCTTTGTACTCATTCACTTTTAAATCAGTTTTAGATTTTAGATTACGCAGTTGCCCAGGAAATTGTACTGCAACAATGAAATTCTGTGTTCCTTTATCGGAACTTTAGTATCTTTCCGTTTTTAACGGTGTGTGATTATCTAATAATATACACACGCCAGGTATCCCATTTTTCCCCGGTATAATAACCATTGTCGAGAAGTCGTGTTGCTTTGCATACACACTGAACATTTGAGCCTAATGGCAATAGACAGAATGGTTTACATGTGCGGTTGTTACTACAAATAGTGAAAGCAATTAATATACTATATGCCAAATTGTAATGTACAGAACATTAAAATTATTTGTTTATGTGTACCTAATTATGTATAGGTGTGTACACTTTATAATAAAATTTAGCGTGAGACATTTGTATAAGTTTTACGTGAATTATTAAATTGCCACAAGGTGTTGAGTTCTGCGTATTTTGAATAATAGAACGAGTATTGAATTCAACACAATAATACACCTGTTTTATACTCTCATAGGTGTTCTCTACCTGCTGAGTGGACTTTATCCTTCAAAAGGGTCGTCTTTGACGCAGGCCGAGTTTTTTGAGCATAGACATAATCGATTTAACAGATGAGGTTTCCGAGAGGCAAAGTTAATTGGCGAGATGTCATAATTTTCGGCTTTAAAGCGCATCAAATTGCCAATACTTTTATTGGGCTTGCGAAAAGCGACAGAGTGCCGGCCTAAATTCCTTCGACATTGACCCGATATTATTAACGTGAAGAAATTTTTATGGATGGCGGAAACAATTTCGCGTCCGCATAAATTTCAATTCCATATTTCTCGTACGCTTCTTCGTAAAGTAGAAATTGCATTAAAAATTCATAAAGGGGTAAGTAATGGACTAATGACAATGGTGCGCAACAGGTGTTTCGCAAGTATTCGGTAGGTATTTAAAATATGTATATCAGTACGTGAAATAAGAGTAAATTAAGAACCCTAAATGCTTCAACTTCGAGGTTGTTGTGACTGTTTGTAGTGTCGATTGGTGATAGAAATGGTTAGAAAATCTGTCCAGTTTAGTTGTGGACATGATACACAAATCAACAATAATTTCGATTCAGTTAGCCATTGTTTATAGAGTATTTAAATTTTTAAAAAATTGCAATGCATTTGAAAATTGTAAATTTTACGGTAATTCCGTTGACATCGTTCATTGTTTCAAAACTTTATTTATTCTCTCAAGTACGGCGCACTGACATTGTCTTGATAGACTGCATAATGAATGGCTGATTCAGAGCAAGTACAAATACCACGTAGGTAATGAGATTAAGAACATTGTTTAGTTCCCCGTATGTACACAAGAAATACCTTACGCAGAGGATACGAAAATAGCTCTAGCATGAACGTTTGTTTTATGAAAATTTTACGCACGGACGTTGTTCCAAAACATTGAGATTTCTGTACGGGCAACACGAGGTCCGCGCCCGCTTCGGTCTGCGCTAATTAAATATAATCAACTGAGCATAAAAAACTGCTCGAAATGCATTTATCCACCTCAAGTGCCAGATGCCTACACACATGTACAAAATAGGCGGAACCCTTTTTACGTTCTCGATTAGCCCATTTACTTGCAGCCAAGCGAATGTCACTGGATGGAAATAAAGTGCACACGAGAGGTGTAGCTTTAATAAACAAAGGTTATTAGAGCAGAGAAAAATCCACACATCTAGGAAGCCACTTAAATAAATGGAAGGATAAAAACTTCCATCTAAACAATACCATCATCTAGTTCTATCAGCGACAAACCGGTTTTGTTTATTACTCGTCTTAAGTCATACAAACAGGAAAGAGTCAATGAAATGACGTAAGTCTGTTACTAAACTTCGCGCTGCAATTAAAGTAGATCTTTAGAAAAATTAGTCTTATCTCCTAGTTGAGAGATGTTGATTATTTACCTTTCAGATACTGTTGGGTTTGTGTTATCCATTGTATCCAATATCATTTAAAACACTGCACTATACAATAAACAAATATATCTGTTATTGGGAACGCACATTTTAATGATTACCGCGCACTCACATCACTATTAAGTTAGAAACTTGATAGAAAACATACAAAAACACATTGCACTACCACTACCGAATCTGCGGCCGACGGACACGTTGGTTTAAGGCACTGTTTTACGGACAATTCGGACGATTAGAAGTTAGTGAAACAACAAGTGTCAGCCATTTTGGTATTCTGATGGTCGACGATGAGCGTCTGCGCTCTTTGCCTTTCTAGAACTCGCAGGCGAGGCGAGCCTGCACTCTTCTCTGCCTCTGTCTATGTCTGCACTCCACAGACTGTGTGCAACGGAACCAAGTTGAAATATCCTGCACAATAACATTAATAACGTAACCCAATTATTTGCACCGAACTTGAATAGGTTGGTTGATATCGCTCTTGAAACAATATTTACTTACGCGTCCTGATTGTTGTGCAATTAATTTGATTTCAACATGCACAGAATTCAGTTCAAGTGCGCACGAAATTATGCGTTCTTGTGTTAAAAACCAGCTTCTATTGTAGTATTGCATTCGGTACTTGACTGTAGAAGGGCACTCTTTGTACTTAAGGGTATTAAATTACCTTTTAACAATTGTTATCAATATCTATGGTTTGTATTGCTTATGAAGTGCAGTGTTACAAACTACAAATTAGTAGTACATCTAAGACCATCCGGAGATTATATGCAGAAATGATAACTTTTCATTACTTTTGATAATTATCTACAAAAACGAAGTAACTTCATGTGAAGTGAAATTATTAATTGCTCTAAACATTCCGCAATAATTTTCAATGCGCATAATATTATTGTGTTTTATGATAGACCAATCTATGAATTGGGAGCAAATCCTTAGTAAATACCTCCCATGGAAGACAGAATAATCTCTCTTCCCTGGTACCTCCACATCTCCAGATTGACCGCATGTGGAATTTTACACGCATATTATAACAAGAAATACAACTTTCCTCTACGACCATTAATCGTAAAGTCAGCAAAATCCTGAATTGGCAAGGGCATGAAAATATCACAAAACGAAAAGGTTACATATTGACAGTATAGGACTGCATTATTAAAACAACGCGACGCACGTGGAAAATTCTCAAAAATGAACCAAATATTGTGACGTACTGAGGGGGGGAGCATAGCTGTTGTGCTCAAAAGAGACACTTATTGAAACATTCCGAAAACGGAAACGGCGGGAGATTCAAATCAACCCGAAACTCTATTTGGCCAAAATTACCTGTGATCGTCTAGTATTTGGTAGGAACCCTCTTTCGTTGTTTTCATAGCATCCCAGAATTCGTAGGCAAAGTCACGTCAAAGAAAATTACGCCATTAAGGTGAGAACTGTTATTGAGAGTATGCGAAATGAAAATTTAATGAAGAATGAATTCAATGGAAATGTCAAGTTGT
>JAWQRP010000140.1:0-39148 GCA_033557875.1 Quadriops clusia | reverse complement strand
CTCCCCCCCCCCCCCCCCCCCCCCCGATACGTCACAATATTACTTAGCTTTTTCACAAGTTACTGTTCAACAGAAATTTTTACCTGTATAGGAAGAACAACGGGCAAAATTTTGACTTGAAAGAAGTGTAACAACTACTTATCTTTTTGAATCTATTGAAATAAAATGTTAACAGATTTTAGAATTCATTATTGTCTTTGGATCTATCGAGACGGATTTTCAAAATTTCTGTTAGATGGTGAAATATAGCGTGGTAAATGTACCCCAAGCTTTACATAAAAAATCACGGGCATGTCTAATCGAAAATATAACTCGTGAGGTCCGTAGACAATGATGAATTCTAATGTCTATTCAAATTTCATTGCAATAGGGTGAAAAATAATCTTGTTATCCTTCTTAAAAATGAAAATTTTTGCCCAATGGTTCCTATAAACCCATTAAACCTTACCTTATCGCCTTAAAAGCGTATTCTATGCCTGTCATTAATCGGCGCAAATCCTTTTCCCAAAGATTCTGACACCAAATCCGGAAACGAAAATCCATTGTAAATGAACAGTATCATCTAATTCTACAATAGACAACTACTCAATTTTCTTTAATTATATGCAACGATATTAATGAGGTACGTATTGGATTTCTATTAATACCATTTTCTTAAGCAATTGTAATACATATAGTACTAATAATCCTTGAAGTGTGTATGGTTAATTGACAGCCCATTCTAGTTGGGCAAGAAGCATGAGGAAACATAAAGGAAAATTGAAAACAAAATGAAATTCATGTAACACCAAAAAAAAATGTGCGGCCGCCTATAATGAACACAATATGAATAAAGAAAATGAGGAAGACATTCATTAATAAATTATAATAATATACATTATCAAGGTAACTAGTTTACATCATGGTTGTAATTGCACGTAGCGAATAATTATTACAACTTACTAATAGGAGCACAACACGTGTTGCCTTTGTTAAATGCCGGCATGAAGCACTATAAGAAAGGTTAATATTATTCTGTATTTAGAGCCATTTCAAGAATGTTGAACATTCCAAATTTGAATTGAATTCTAATAAATCATTATCAGCAGTTTGATGTGTCAAATTTTGTTCACATAAGGAAATGCGAGATTACGTCAATCGGTCACCATTATCTCCAAGAAATTTGTGTTATGATAATAGACACATATAACTGAAATTTAAATAAGTTACCGGTTGTGATTGCCTTGATGCAAGCATTTTACTGTAAAAACATTTTGTTCTCTTTCCCTCTGAGAGATCTACGATTTAATCAATTTATCATTCGTACATGATGATTGAAAATTAAATCATAATTAATGGAATATCCAATTAAGTGAAGTTTTATGTAAATGTACAATGTTATTACTTAATTATATAATCGCCGAAATGTTTAAATGTAGTTGTATATGTAATAAACTACATTGGCCAGCCAATAAACAAAACGGAATTCATTCCTTGAACAATTTTAAAGAACAAGCAGCACCTGCTAAAACCGTGATGATCATGACATCACTCAAATCATTACAAAGAGTGAAGAAGATATCATTACCCTCAAGATTCCGACAATCGTAAATCAAAGCATAACCTTTAGCTGAGACGATAATTGATCGCTTCATATGTGTTTTATTGATGTTTAAAGCGAAGAAATCGTGAACATTTTTCCATTTTTCAAATATTTATCTAATGATACCACTGCTGATGCAATTATAAGTGATTAGGGATAATAATGCAGTTTTCTCGTGCAGAATTTTTGAATAATATTGAATTCAATGTACGGGAAATACATGTCGTGGATAAGACGAAAGTTTCAAGTACGGAGCTATGTCCTCGAGAATCGAATATTTTCACATAAGTTATCTGAAAATTACGTAATATCCAAATGTGAAAAATTATAGAAACAATTATCCAGGATTGGTCATGCCCCAGCACGTGAATTTCTTAGGGTTAGTAAAGAAAACAATTCTTTGAAGAAATTGTATAAAGAATCTGCGAGAAGTGTTCATGAAAAATTAAGCACTTCCTTCTACTGAAATATTTAATTTTATTCAAATTTACGGTTGGAAATTTTAATGCTTGATCAGGACGACAACCTGACAATCTGGCGCCAAAATATAGGTCTCGAGTTGACAATGATGACGGTTAAATTTTAAATGAGACAATAATAAAATTGAATTTTAAATTTAAATTTGAATTAAATCACTTGGAAATTTGCACTTAAGCTTGTGATCATATTTAAATAACTGATTAATCCACTCGTCGAGAATATTATAATGACATGAGGCGCCTAAAAATGTCACCATTCCGAGAGAAATATGCGAATCCTGTTTTTGTTTGCCTAGAATTGTTGGTGTTGCAGAAGAGGAATGTTTACGCATTCACATATCCGCAAGAGAAGGCAAACGACCGAATCGAGTTACGCCCACGAACTCGATGGATTGTTACAGTTTTTTTTCGAAGGCATTGAATACACTAAATTTGCCTCCAAGAGCATCAATCAGCAGGATGATATCACACGCCAATTACGCAAACAAGGAACAAATAACACAATAAATGACCGGCAAAATTGAATGGATTATATCAATCTCCATTAAATGTACATCACGTAACGAATGGATACATGAGAAGCGTCTAACAAGTTTTGTGCGATTATGATGGTCTCGACAATGATCTTGTAAATGTCAAGCGGGGAAGGCCAAGCGAACTAATTCCGCATCATCAACCTAATTTTTGATAATTAACGGTGAATTGTGTGGAAGGCAAGGCGATAAGCGAAGTCGTGAGTCTAAAAATAGCTGAACCCTCCAGCAGGGCCATTACACTTGCCAAGAAATACCACTGGAGGGACAAATGGAGCATTGAGTGGTACTGGTTCTGCAGCAGTCACCTGAGGCCCAGCCGTTGACGCAAATGCATACCATGCGGGTTTTTACTTAGTCGAAATCCTGTTTCAAATTTGGACAAGGCTGTTCCAGCACGAGAAGACAGTTCACTGTATTATTACTGCTATTAGAGATTCACGCTATTTTTAGAAATGGCCGCTGGAAATTATTTGAAAATCATACGGTTGAACTTTACATTAGCATGTACTTGAAAATTAATCTAATCCTAGAAGATGCATTTGTTCCAGAGGTTAAAAAAGGCCCGCAACTTAACTTAATCCTTGAGGTTAAATCAATCCTGGAGGTTAAATTAATCCTGGAGGTTATATTAAACCTGAAAATTGAGTCTGAAAATGAACTAACTCCACAGTTTAAAAACATAGATGCAGAAGATAACCACTAAAAGTATAAATTAGTACAATGATTTAAAGTTAGTACCCGGAATTGAAATCAGTAGCCGGAGTTTAAATTAGCAATTAGCTCTTCTTTCTTCCTTGTGCTCTTAGATAAGATAATTTAACTAAGTTTTTTGGACGATAGGGAAGTCGTCGTACCCGGTAGAAAAGAAGGTGTATAATTAGACTCAACCTTTGTTCGCACCCACCTTTAGCGAACTCAATCGTGCACTATTTAATTGAAAACTTGGTTCCCAAACATTTGCGGAATTCTTTAATGATGTAACTTTTAGTAGATTGAAATTGGCTAATGGTAGGTGGTAAGGTCATGGGCCATAAGTGACGATTTCCTGCTACATTTGCTGTACAAATTTTGATTAAAGACGCCGATCTTTTGCCATCATTACAACAGTTTCGATTAAATATTTTCTGAAATGAAATGGTTTAAAGTGTTTTTTTTGCACGGGAACAGCTGAATGCAGGGTGCGGTAAACTGGTAGAATTATAATCTGAAAGAGCAAGTGCCCGCTGAGATATGCACCTATTACATATTATACTCTCTTCCTGATACTAAAAAGTCAACCAGATGATAGATAAATCCTTTTGGCCTTGCCTCGATTTTGCTGCCACATTTTTTTATTGTTAGAGCTACTTCTATTAATAAAAGATTTTACTAGCTGATTTTTAGCGCCTGAGAACACGATTTATGGAAAACGAGAATGCAGTAAAGTACGGTAAAGTACACATAAAAGTTCCAACGGTTATGAATGTCTAACGCAAAGTGTAAATATTTTCATTAAACTAGTTAGGATGGCGTAATGTCCGAAGAATGTTAATTCCAACGCTAATCGCAGGCGATTCTTCCTACTTTGATGCGATAACTGTTTTGTGATGGAGCGGTGAAGAAAGAATCGAAAAGTGCAACTGTAAGGTCGAGCTGTTCGCAGAACTGACAGGAGTAATCAACTTCATTAGAGGATCGATCAGTGGGTGTTTTATAAATAATTAAAGTAATTTTACTCGGAAGATTATGGTTTTTCTGTGCATATACTCATATTTCACGGATAATAGGTGAAACCGGCAAACATGGCATTTTGTTTGAAAAGAGCACACATAAGATTTTGAATAGCATTAGAAACTGTAACTAATTAGACCTAATACTCCTAGAGCAGCATTTTTATTCATCGTAGACGATTACAGGTATTCAGTGAAAAGAAAAATGCTTGCGTTCACTTATGTAACAATATTTTCAATTTCCTGAAACAAAAGTGATAATACGTTTCTGCCAACATTAAAAAATAAAATTAATATGCTAATCTGATCCTAAGTCAACGGTAATTATTCTCACTAATTATACATCACGTTTTCGTGCGCTTTTATCTTCGAACGTTGATCTTCAATGTAATTACTTCATTACCTCTAATAATTCATTAACTTACTGTAGACCACACTGCAAAAAATATGGTGCACAAAGCGTTTTTCGTTATTTTGTTTATTTTTGCATCATAAATTTGAAATTGGTCTGTTTGTGAGAATCGACATAAAGAAGAGCTCTTAAATTAAAGCCGCAAAATATAATAATTTGCTCGGGTACCTGGCAAGGGTTCTTTTGTTAAGGTTCGTGTCTAGACAAGGGTAAAATTCTGTCTGGCCGTTAAACCAGGATCCACACGCGTTTATGTTTTATTTGGAAGGATCAAATAATAATGAATATCAATTACTTCCTTCGTTTCAAAATGGAAGCTATAGCCTTCGAGTAAATTTAAGACATCGGAAGCAGAACAGTATTATAGAAAACAAATTAGACGCGGGCGTCTTAAGTGCAAGATAAACAAAAATTAACATAATGGGGAATGAATTTTAAACTAATAGATTAATGGCTGGAAAGAACCTTGCGCATCTTTCGACAGTAAGCCATAGGCACTTAGTAATTGGTCAGGTAAAACTTTGGAGTAAATAAACTTTGAGAAACATGTTTCCTTATTAACACCAATACTTATGCATGTCTACTTTGGTTAATTCCTTTTGCCCACGAGCGCCAGCAGTAAAAATATTGAAAAGTCGTAAAAACGTTCTTTTCTGGCTTGAAACCAGCACGAAGCGTTATCTCATCTTGAAACTATGATAAGATCATCCTTTAATTGCCTTAATTTTGAATTAGATCCGGCTGAATAATGTAGGAAGCCGTGTGTAATAGACCAGGATGCAATAAAAACATCTGGTAGGAGTTATAGATGGGACTAGATCGACAGTAATTAGCGATATTGTGCCGTTGATTATTATTCAAGCACTAAAAGAGAATTCCATATCTATAAATTCATTATCGTTTATGGCTCGGCGATATTAATTGCGAAACCATAAAAATGATCTTAATGGGTGGTATTGAGAAAATAATTATGCGCGATTAAACTGTTTTTTTTCCATATAGGTGGATGCACCGGACAACATTGATTTATTTCTATTAGTATAATCATCATTAAAACCATATTCAATATGTTCAGTTCGATTTTGATGGGGTAAAAAAATATTTAGGAAAAAGTTACACGTTCGAAACTAACAATACTCGCATAAATAGTCCGTGGAGGATGTATTATGCAGCTAAATTGGGCTTATTCTCCTTTTCGCCTTCACATTACGAATACATTAGCATAGAATTACGAACAGTGCATGGCATAATCGCATTTGTGTATGTCTGCACTTGCGTTAACATTGTGCTTTCCGCCGCATTGTTCTGTTCTTAATGAGCGACTGACAATTAATTACATGCACCACCTTGATGCCACCATTGTGAATTCATACGGTTTTCGCAGCTCTTTAAGTATGTAGGTTGCGTCGCCATAATGGATTTCAAATAATTATGGAAATGATTTACTATTTGTTCGTGAGACTTTGAGGTTTGAGCCACTAAAATGTACCAAATTCCATTGAATGGCGTCCATCCACGTACCCTAATTTCCAGTTACAAATTTTAATTAGCCG
Source organism: Quadriops clusia (assembly GCA_033557875.1). Taxonomy (NCBI): domain Eukaryota; kingdom Metazoa; phylum Arthropoda; class Insecta; order Coleoptera; family Hydrophilidae; genus Quadriops; species Quadriops clusia. Next base: position 32,877 of record JAWQRP010000140.1, on the reverse strand, counting down.
TATCGTTCATGGATCCTCATTGGGACTTCCATAAACCAAGTGATCATAAAACCCGTTTATGGTGCACTATACTCAAGGTTTTTTTCTATTAAGAACACTAGTAGCATTATGCATTCAAATGTACAAAATACTTGACATTGCCATTGAGAACCTAATACGGCTCTATCGGGCTCGTTAGCACAAATGCACGAGTACAGAAGACAATTGTGCTACAGAAGCACCTCACTTCCTAAACGTGCAATTCGGGTGAGTCACGAGCAATAGAGCTGTTTCTTAGGCGAGGACACTGTCAGAAACAACAACTCAATCAGTACCACAAATTGCCGCCCGAAGCCTAGAGAACAGAAAGATTGAACTCCTTCACGAAAGCAATAATTATTTTGACGGACGGACCGTCAAGAAATCAGAATGATCATTATCGCTTAATGAAATATTGACCGCTGCAACGCAAGGGCCTTATGGGTCTCAGTTTGTGCAGAGCACGCCCACACTTAATTATTACTGCTTTGTACTTATTTTCTAATTGTAAGTTTTGAGAAAAATATGTGCTTCATTACCGCAATGCATATCGGTACACAAGAAAAAAATATATTTTCAATAAATACAGTGTGAACGCATGAATTATTCTCTGCGGTGAGGAAAAGTACCCATACGTGTTAGAAGCAGCTGGTAGTTTGATTTACACCAGTCAGTGGAGTGTGAAAACAGCCACTCAATTATAGTACATTTTTAGACACTACAGATCTTGTAAATTTTTGACTTGTGTATAATATACCTACCTATGTATTTTAATTTATTTTAGAATGAACCCCTAAAATTAATTGTATATCGGACATGTAGAATGAAAGGTGCATGAAACTTTTAAGAGACGAGATTATTAGCAGATAATAATTAGTGTTTCTACACGTAATTGGTATAATTATTTCATTTTCTTTAAATGAATTGATTAATGGTGGCTTATACATTAAGTAAATTCACATCTTTTTAGTTTCTCATGCAGTGTCCCAAAAAAAATGTATATACTGGTTTAAGTGATAGAAGCGATTTGAGGATGCGTATCTACCAAACAAATTTCTTTTTTTTTTTCAATTAAAAATGTATTATTTATTTACATTTATTACATAATTTTCACTTTTAGAGGTATTTTTAACACCCTTGCTGTGAACATTTAACATCGACCTGCATGCTTTGGTCCTCTCCACTATGTTTTAAATTAACACTTTCTGGGTAAGATTTTTGTAGAGTTGTTTGCACCGCAAAATGTAAAAGAACCCCTCGAAAGTTCTTCCACTTAAGGGCACTCGAAAGTTATTCCACTTAAGGGCACTCGAAAAAGTGTTACAAAAATGTAAAACAATTCTTGCTGTATTTCTTGCTGCAGACGTTCAATGTGCTCTCAATTCAAAATGCACAAATAGAACAATAAGTTACTTAAACGTTACTTTGGGAAAGTTTTTCATGAAGTGCGCTTTAATTTCAAGATTCATTATCTAGTGTTATGAAACTAGATCAAGCGCAAAGGATTCCTTTCGTAACCCAGATTTATTATCATTAACGCCGGGATTGCAGAGGACGATCCTAATTAATGTTGCCAAACGTTCAATGTTTGACCCGAATATCCCCGTTAATTCTTTTATCAAACTATGAAAAATCATTAGTAAAGATAGGTATCTGTTGTTAAAATCACACACGTATCAAAACTTTTTGTATTATTTGGAAAATTGATCTCTGCAATTTTTATATTGGACAAGGTCTTTGTCTTATACGGCACAAGCCGCCCAAGCCAGAAAAATTGCCATCAAGCTAAATTTGAGACACTTGTTCTCTTATTGTCTCAAGATCCTGGTTCAGGGCCGTAGCCGGTGCATTTTAATTAATAGACCTATTTATTTTTATACGGCTATTAACACTTAAGACACTTCAGCAGTGGACGGGTCAAAGTTAATGAGGCTACAGCGGCATTAATTTTAAGAAGACATTGGTCAGTTTCAGAGAGTACAGCGTAATGGGTATTGCTCGACGATCTATCCGAAGAGTTCGGTACGACCCTGACCCGTTACAGATCCTCCTTGTGAGTCGGCGTTTGTAGAACGACATTCCCCTTGTTGCAGTTATCGTATTGCGATCCCCGTTAATATCGCAAGGTATAAGGTACAATCTAAAATGTATCGATTACCATTTTTAATGCTTGTAAGCTGGTGGTTTAAATTGGTACTTATCATTCGTTGAATTGGCCTTATTATCGATTTTCTACTTTTATTTCTCCGTTTAGGTGTCTTTTTACTTGGTATTTTAATGCCTTTCCTTTATTAATTGTTCGTTCTGAGGCAACTTCTGGTACTTTGCTCTTATGGTTTTAATCGTCTTGTATTTCAAGTTTCGGTTTACAAAGCCTATTATAAGAAGTAAAGGCTCACTAAGTTCATGTAGTCCCCGCTTATTGAGAAGTCGTCCGGTCAGGAGAAATCCTTTGATTGATTTCTTCGCCGAACATTGAAAAACGTTACAGCTTGACATCAAAGAAATGTAGATGTTTAATTAATATTAAATAGAGATGACTAAAATTTCTTCCACTTCACTTTTCTCTCGCCTTTATTATTATTATATCCTACGCACTATAGATTAAATAATTAAAAAGTGAGCAAGGAAGTACGGTCATGTATACATCTGTGTGTTCGTACGATTCAAATGGCATTGACCTAATTGATAAAATTAACATCGTTAATGTTTTTATCAGCGGAATTTAATAACGAGCACGTATTTAATTTAACTATTATTTTAAGTAAAAAAACTATCCTTCGAGCCGGATTTGAACCAGCGACCTATGGATTTCAAACATTCTTCAACAGACTACAGTCCACCGCTCTACCAACTGAGCTATCGAAGGCTGATTCAATTGCAATTTGGGAGAGTGGAAAATATAACAACGAGTGAAAGTATTATCTGTAATTCTTCCACTCATCCAGTGCAATTTTTTCAACCTTCGATAGCTCAGTTGGTAGAGCGGTGGACTGTAGTTAGTTACAAAAATTGAAATCCATAGGTCGCTGGTTCAAATCCGGCTCGAAGGATTTTTTTTTATTTAACAATTAAATAAAATGAATTCACATATCTTATTCTTGCCATATAATACCAACAGACATATTAAATTTACATATAATTACATATAATCGCAAGCCAAAAATAAATCACGTGAAAAAGTTGCATTATTAGTATGAACACGACTTAGAGCTTCTATATGGTTGTTTTCGCCTAAATATTTTGCATAGTGTAATAACACTTAATAATAAGTGTAACAATACCATATGGAAGCTGTTAACAAAGTAACATTTTTAGACTTACAAATTCTAGCGTGGATATGACTTGAACTTCGTTTACTGAGAATGACAATGTTACTGAATATTAGTTCAAATATAACGCGAACTTTCATTAATGTTATTAATTAATTTTTATCATTTAATATTATGTTAACTTCCTCGGCTAAAGCTTTCAAAGCGATTTAAATCATATAGTAGTAAGAACATTCATATAAACTAAGTACCCAAAATCTAGAGTAAAATTTCTCCAAAGGTTTCAGTAGAGCTTTTAAACTGTAATTTATTACCTTGATAATTTCGAAAAAACGGCAATTTATTTATAATCCTAAATTATATAATATCGAAAAAATTTAAATCTTTAATACTCCAATGCATAATGTTCAATATTATCAAATGGGAGTAAACGATGTAATTGCATATTGATTCTTTCTGAATTTAAAAAAGAATTTTTGATAAATCAATATGAAATTCGTTTTTAAACCATCTGCAGTCTGTTAAGACTTTTTTTGTATTTTTTTTTTCTGTTAGGAGATGTAACCCGTGAAATAAAGAATTAAAGTAATCCTTTTACATCGAAAATAGTGGAAAGATTAATGTGGTCTGTGTATTTTGGAGTGTGTCCCTGCTATAAATAACACTAAATTAAAAATTGTTTTTTAATTGATAGTTATGGAGTTATGGAGAAAAATTAAAGTTGTTCTCTTCGTGCTCAACTATAACTATGAGGACAGTTTAATCAGTTTCAAAATTTGAAATTCATATAGACAGTTAGTTCAAATCCGGCTCGAAGGATTTTTTAAACACCAATGCAGAATAGGGCCATCATCCTTCTACGTTTCAAAAGCATTTTCGCATGACTACTAATTAACGCTCGTGCATCCTGGTTCGTTTAGCCCGCGAGCGATAATTGCAATATAATCACACATTATACATATCAATTTGGAGAAACTAATGCCAGAACCAGACGTCCTGACTCATGAAGCATCTCCACCTTGAATTTTATTGCTATTGAGTTTATTGCTTTTCCGTATCGTACTTTTGCATTCCGACCGAATCCTTCCAAGAGTCTAGAAAATGAAGCCACAATTTTCACTCAATTTGATGGCTCTAAAGATCTAATGACCGCAGGATTGAGATGAAGCATCTTTACATATATTATTACATCATTGTGTAACGTAACACAGACATAAATCTGTTTGACCTCAGGTGTCGATGAATTTTGTTGTTTTTATTATAGATACATTAAGGTAAAGCATAGTAATTTGCCCAGATGGTACAACTCTTTAGAGATTTATTATACGCTATGATAACTAAGATGAAATACGTGCACAGAATTAGGTTATTTTAAGTACTTGAATTTGTTACCGAAATCATGAAAACAAACCATTGTTAAGTTTTAATTGCGTTTGAAAGTTACCCAAAACCCTCCAATGTCAAAGCTGTTCGTTTTTAATTAGCGAAAAAAGAGCTAAGTAAATATTGCCATAATTCAACCGCGAACGGTATGGACCGACAAATATGGAGTAATTCGTTTGGCAATGGAACAAATTGATTGGTTCTCCAAATAAATTAATTATCACATTGAAAAAAAATTTAATTGCATTTTGATAGTTTAAGGGTCATTCACATCTTCAGGAGTGACTGGGTACGTACACGGATTTTGTTTTAATTTTATTATCTAAAGTTTTATTGCGTACCTATGTTTCTTCCAGATTTTTTTATTAGGTTCGTTATAATATTATGCGGGTACGTGAAATTTCGCATGCTTGTGATGTTCGTGAGCGAATTTAAATTTAAAGTGCTTGCTTTCTTTTTTTATAGGATCCAAAATTAATTGCGGTAGTTAAAAAGTAGGTACACATTTTAAGGTTGCCTGAAGTTACACGTGAAATCTGAATTTCGCTTTCTGACCATAAAAATATCTGCTGCATGTAGGTGCCAAAACGCAATAAATTCCCTAGGTACGCACCACCAATATCGGTGTCAATAGAGAAAATTTGCATTTACATGACCAATAAAATCGATATATACTTGACTGCAGATGTGCAGCTTGTCGAATATTTACGAGGTACATCGCTCTGGTAGTCAATAACAACAATTAAACGGATCGCCAAGAGACTATTAGAACGGTACTACCACGTATCCTTTTTTTTGCGGCACTACTAACCTGTAAATCGTGATTAGGTGTGAATGTACTCGATTTTTAAAGTGTTGTAACGCAGTGGTTGTTAAATCTAATGCATAGTAATTTTAGATAAGCCATCTTTCAGATATGGTTTCTGTACAAGACGGTGCCTTGGACATTCGGTAGGCTTAATTGCTTTGCTAGTGCTAACTACATTAGTTCCATATTGTTTTTAATTGCTACATAAAATTAAATGATTGGAGACTAGAAGGACATTTGTGCATCAACTTAATTTTTTATATTATTAAAATCATATTTTATGTAGTACAGTAATCTCTCGATATTCGCGAATTCGAAATTCGCGAATTTCGATTATTCGCGACCGTAGAAATGCAACAAAAATTCCATATTCGCGAATTGCGAATTCAATTATTCGCGAACGAATGTTTATTTTAGGCCCCTATATAGCAATTCATGAACGAAGGAAAAAATATTAATAGGTATAAATCTCTAACAAAAACTGAATGCGGTTCAAAAAGAGCCAAGAATTTTTACACCATGTTGATTGAATGATTTCCTAGAAAATAAAAGCCACCCCTTCCTTATATTTCGCTTTACAGCATTTCTCAGCTTTGATCCTGCTTTCAAATAAAGTTAAATTGGCTTCTGAACCGAAAATTTCTCGTCAAAACACTTATGAGAAATTTCGACACTACAACAGCTTTTTGAAAACCCATAAAATATGACTCGTTCCTAGTTCGGAGTTTAAAATTTAAGAGGGAGAGAGAGAGAGTGCAACGATCGATTACGCCGAACTGCACAATGAAAAAACACGATTGGCTAAGCAATAAAAAATCGCAAGTTATTTTAAAATTTGAAAATTGAAATGTATCTTCTTAACAATTAACTATTTATCATTAGCTTTACCATTTATTAAAACACTATACCTAATTAAAAAAAACTTTGAATGAGTGTTTTATATTTTTATATTATGGAACGTAACTCCCCTTTTTACATAGTGAGATAAACTCAATATTCGCGACGTTTTCCAGGAACCTAACCCTCGCGAACATGAAGGGATTACTGTATTTATCATTACATTTACCAAAACATTGAACATAATTAAAAATAAAAAAACTATGAATGAGTGTTATACCTTTATGAATCACCGTCGAACGTAACCCCCCTTATCGTGAATATCGAGGGATTATTGTATTTATTTCTTTAAAATATACTTATCCATACTGAGAATCTCCAAAGCACCTCTTACAATACATACCTCGAAAGTCAAGAAGAGTGGAATAGCTTGAAACGCTTACCTGAAACGAAAAGTAATTGGTTATTTTTTACATGTACGGAAAATTCTTTACATTTATAACTTATAACAGCTCTAAATGAGCAATGTGAAATCAATAATAATAAAGTAAATTATTATGCTTTGACGAATGAAAGCATTGTGGTCAGAATTAATAAGTTGTGGGAACCCCAAGTTAGAAGAATGTCACTTGTAAATATGAAATTTCAATAAGTTGTGTAATGGATAGATTTTGTTACCGCAAATCAAGAATCAAATTTACGTTAAAGCAGCAATCTGACCTTGAGACAAAAATTTGCAGAAAGTCACTCAAAAACTGGTATTAATGCTGATTTAATACGATTGTATTTAGTGCCCGAATTTACGACTCTAAGCTTACGAAAACCATTAAAACTATTTAATTCGTGTCCGAACCATTTTGTTTATGGATGTACTTTATTTGGAGAATATGGTTAGAGGCGGGCGGATTTTGCAAACATGTGAACAACCTGCACTGTAAATAATAAATAAAAATTCCTCACGAATTTGATGAAACTTCTATTTTTAGATGGCTTGGCAGTTTAACTGCACAATTAAAAGTTACATAGTTATATGTAGGTAGTAAAGTCAACATTAAATTACTTTTGAGAAAAGTTGCATTAGCTAACTGTGCAGGGACTTCCAGATCCGCAAGTTTAGAATATGCACGTATGTAATGTAATCAAACCCATTTCTTAAACCGCACCTTCAATTGCAGCCGGTGCAATGTGACAATTATTCAAGGTTTGTAAATAGTTTGTAGTACTAAAATATAATTATCCATGACCAATTTAATTAAAAATATATATTATTACACCCTTCAAAACATATTCCCTTATTATATCTGATTGGTAATAGTAATGATATATAATGTTGCAATTACTGGGCACTGCCAGTGAGTTTACCTCAGACGTCGTAGTCCTTTACCCACTGGTACTACATAGTTTCAGTATGTGTATTCATACCTAATCCATAATGCATGGCAATGTGACGCTGACGCCGGCATAGAGATGTTTACTACTGAAAATAGCAACGCGATGATAGACCGGTATTACTAAAAATCCAAACAGCTGATCGAAAATAGTGACATTATTTCAAGTTAGCCGGTCGTACCGTTGCCAACAAGGTCTGCGCCTGGGAAATACGCTTTGCCGCTGCGGAATACCACGAGTAATTATGATACGAACTATTATTATTTAAGCCAGTAGTAGTAGGATGCTGGAACAGTACCTGTGCAGAAACTGAAGTAGAGAGTGGTGTGGTCAGTGATATTTGGATAGCGATAGTTTGTTTCCAAAACATGGAACACAAAAATTTCGTGCCAAATAACGTGAGTGGTACCTTTATATACTACTGGATATTATTTAAAAAATTTGAATTAAGTCATTTTAAATATTTTTATTACATAAATTCACGCTAGGTTTAATCAGATGTTGTCGCGCTGTGTCGGTTATATAAATTCTATTGGATAAGATGCCCATTGTAATGACATAATCCTTAATAATTTTCCATTGTGCTAATTGTGGGCTTTATGCAACGTTGTTTATAGGTAAATATTTCGTGGCTTATAGGCATACTTTCGTGCATTTGCATCTGTTTAAAAAATTAACTTGCTTCCTTGTGTAACACATTACGTCGCCTTAATTTTCCATTCGTCACTTCCGAAATTTTCACACGGAACCTATCTCAGAACGCATCAAAGAAAAGCTGTCTAAAACATGAAAGAAATGTTTTTACGAGAAAAGGATCATTAATTACATTGGTTGCCACAAGAACTTAACTTTCATGATCTTATCGACCAAATTGTTAATTTTTGTCTGCACAAAAATTATCTGATCACCGTTTGTTGTAGTTACCTAACGCTTAATTATTTACCGGTGCTAAATTTTATACGTCTGATTAACAAAACATAAGCTTTGTGTTCACGGTTTAAAAACGCTATTTTAAAAAATTAATAGCCCAACGACCCCGCGAGATTTCAATTATGATCATCCGTTAATAAGCCGATGATCATTACCTAATGTAATATTGTTGTTCCTGGGTAATGGGTACCACAGAATAATGAATATATTTTACTACTTATAATTATTTTGGTAAGACCCAGCGTACGACACAGCGTTAGAATTGATTCCGAATGAATGCACCGTAATTGGTATATAGTAAGAAATGTTCTACGGCATTTAAATTTAAATTTGAACGAATACTAACGGCTGAAAATTTACGATTTATATATTTGTTGATCGGGCAATGAACTGATAGGATTTTGTTATGTTAGTCGTACAAATATTTGCATAAATAAACCACAAGAAAACTGTTAAAAATTACTTGATGAAATTCTGACAGTTTGGTTGTTAGTTATTGTGAAATAATTCAAAAAGACTTCATGCTTCAAACAGAGCAAGGTATACCCTGCACCACACAATTGCATGTGCTTATTTCAACCATAAAAACCCAAATACTTCCGCACCTACCTAATGGGCTGGGTGCGAGCAAGCCGAAGACCAAAGAAGATAATAATAATAAAAGAAAGCCAGGAATGTGTTTTGTCATCGCGATTCAAATCTAAATACCGGCGTTTCCGAAGTGGGCGAATATTCGGATAAATCGCGGGCTTAACTCTAAAGACGAATTGCATAACGAGAGTCCTTATGGGTCGCTTACGAATTATCCTGATGACTAACCATTGGAAATTACTGCAACTGGCATATCAAATCCCTAGGCACACGTTATACTTAACGGTATATATCTTCTTTATCTTGCTAAATGAATATTTATAAATGAACTTTGGACAAATCAGTTTACATTAGATTAATGACGCTTGTTTTTGTAACGGTACTATCTAGCATACATCACTTGACTGCATGCAATTAATTTAGGAGAAAGCTTTTAAAAAATTCAAGAAACTATAGTTAGTTAATGTGTATATACATTTAAATCTTTAACGCTAAACAAATTAAACTATAATAATAATAACAATGCACATCTGCTCCTATAGGAGCTATAGCTTATAAATAGAGATAAATAAAAATTAGCGTCATTGCAAATGTATTCCTTTGCATACAGTGTGGGCTTGTAAAGTGTCACCTAAACGATTAATTCCTCCTATCCATAATTTATGTGAATACATTGGATCTAAAGATACATAGCAAACTAGTGGCAAGGTGGAAAAGGAACGTTTTGCCAGAAGCACGTAAATGATCGCTCAGCCTTGTTTTTTTGTCGATTCTCGAGGAAATCTTAGCTTTTAAACTCGATATCGATGATTTATCTCTACCTGAAAAGGCATTTGTGTGAAACAATATGGGAATAATTAAGGCCGCATTTAAATGAATCCGACCTACTGCAGAGACCTACAGCTGCTTCTGGTATGACGCGACAATTAGTTTCTTATAGGCAATAGATCGATCACAGGTGAACAGATTTTATCAATCAAGGAAGCAGTAGGAAATGCCACGGGAATGATTTACTTCCACTGTATCCAATCTCCAGTATCAATTACCTACATTTAAGTAAAACATCTCTCGTATTACTAATATTAAGGACGAAAGCAATAATTGAATTTTCTTGTTTGAGTCGATATGCTAATTTACGTTAGATTAAATTAATTTCAACGTTCAATAGACGGCGACAATTGACGTTGTCAGGCCAACTTATTCAATATTGATTGATGCAAACAAGTTCCGGGTCAATTTTTCGTATAAAATTAAATAATTAATGTCTAGTTCATGGCTTCTTTCAAATGGCACACCGTTCCGATAGAAAAAGTTAATGCATTAGGTAATTAACTAATTTATTCTTTACATGTGTTAAGTATCTCAATGAAGTTGCTAATAAAATCTATCCAGTTTTTATACACAAAATAATTCTGATTTACACACTCACTAATGGCACATTTAAAGTATTATAAGACACAACAATTTATAATAATTACTTTTGAGTAAAGAAAAGGTTGGTATTCTGCACCATCGTTGAAAGCTCCCATAAATATCTTTCATTCAAAGCCTGCATGTTTTGAAATAGAAATAGCAATAAAGCATGCGAGAAAAGTGAAGACTAAAAACTCAAGTAACCTAAATGAACATTATGTAACAATAAAATATATGCAAATGCAATTTATACAGCAATAAATAAAACACACCGTCATATTTGCATGAACCTGCTGCAACTTATTAGCTCGATTTAATTTATGGGAATAAATTAAAAATCGTTGAATGGGTTTGATGTAAAGACACAATGAACGAGAAAGTGTTCCTCAACTCCCGATTATTGTTATTGTTACAAGGGATCTATGCAGTGCCTCATTTAATTCGCCTATTTTGTTAGGCCTGTCCTTGACCTACTCTAATCCTTTTACGTATAAGCTTATTTACCAATTGTGATAATAGTGCAAATGGACAATTAGCGCGGCATGTGGTAGAAAATACAATATCTAATACTGTAGAAATCATATAACACACATGTAAATGATAATATAAATTAAAGCCGCTTCATTGTGATGACAAAATCGATATGCACCAGCTAATGACGTTGCACGTGAGAAGTAGAAATTTATCAAAGCGTATTGACAGCAGAAATTTATGTTTGCGGCTAGCCACTTTATTAATAATTGTTCAATTTGTGAAATACAGAAATAAACTTTGTCGCAATTGCTCGACATAAGCTACAAAACATTTCATATAAGGCCATTTATGATTACAAATAATATTATAATGCCTCATAAACTCATAAATAGTCAACGGCATGAATAACTGGAGCTAGAAAAATCTATGTGCATTTTCCTAATAATATCGCAACGACTCTATTTGGCGTAATACTCTGCGTTTTATAAGTGTTAGTGTCAACGAGATAATAAACTGAGACATTCATAATCTAACTTAAATGTACAATTTTATAATGTAACGAAGTGGCGACCACTATTACTAAAATTTCGAAAAATTAAATAAATTATTCCAATGGCAAATAAATATGCATGAAAGACATCGTGTCATGGTCAGTTTCCATCAAAATGTACGTACTATATATTCTTATATTGCATTTAAAGAAAAACTGTGATTATACCGCACGGTTGAACGGCTACTCTTTAACCTTTACTCCTTTCATAAAAAACATTAATGTAAAATACGCATACTTGCGTATACATATTATATACTATAGATAATAACTCAATGTCTGCTTAGCATAAAAGCCTTCACCCTGACCACGCCAAGTACGAATATTAGTCTAAGTAAGGATACAACTAGCATCATATTCAACATTTATTTACAATTATACAGTTGATTTGCAGAATAATTGCGGAACAATAAAAAATGATGCAAAGTAGTATCCCGTGATAAAGACGATATAATGAGTGTGCTGCTCGAAAGTAGGTTTAAAAAATGAAATTCTTATTGTTTTGTTATTGACCTACATCGCTAGTTAAGTAATTGTTTAATAACGACGCTAAACGAATCCTGCACAAAATGCTCGTGTGCGATGGCCTGCTAATGGTCGTGGAGAAGAGACGTGTGGGCAGCCTTATCTAAAGAAAAAATATGTAATAAATCAAAATTACCATAAGCGCATGAACTTTGCAGGCATAAATAATGTATGTAATCAGTAATCTTGTTACCTTGCCTTGCACATATCTTCGTCCTGATGGGCACACTCATTATTCCTCCACAAACAAACAATTCTACGCGATCATGAACTAAAAGTTACGCGGCCTCTTCAAGCGTGGAAGATCAATTACTAGTAAATATTCAGTATTGTAAGTTACCTCAATAAAATCTCCAACTTAAATACGATTAATTTACCCCCCCCCCCTTTACATTTAGATTTTATTCCAATACCTACAAAGTAAGACTTCAATTGCGTAGTAGCTTCGTAATGGTACCGAGGAGTAATCTATAATTAACCACCTTCCATTTACTATAAAGCTAAGCCGTTTTACAAGTACTTGAAGGACAAAATTTGTGGCAGTTGTACAACAGACTATTATTTTTACGCTCTAACAAATAAATTACAGGTTTGGTACAGGTACTTTGTTTATAAATCACAGCACAGTTCCATTGTTACAAGAAAGTGTGTGTGCAATACTGCCTATCAATTAAAAATAATTTATTTCTAAAACTTTGCGCTTGAGTTGAACGAATTTCAGTGGCGTCAAGACCACAGGCATGTAGGCACCTGCGTGTACCTACCTTTAAACTTTAAAACAAAAAAGATAGATTTCAAAAATTTGCGTAACGCTGACATTATGGACTCTAATGAGATGTTTTTATGTAATTTCTATGGTTTTACGTAGGAAATAAATAAATCATGCAATTATGGCAGAAAAACTTTTGACCGGACCCACCCAGAGTTTGCAACATTGCAAAATGTAGTCTTATATAACCACACTCTCACAACCAGCCTTATATGAGGCGACTGAGAAGGAAGAGTAACGTTATTAATCAATGGAAATGGAATGCATAAGTTTAGTATTTTTCTTGTAATTAAGGTGGCTTTTACAAATTGCTCTTCATGTCTACACTTACTTGTTTTACATGGCCTTATCTTTTGTATGCATATAAATATGCACATTATTTCTCTTACAACTTGCTTTATCTGTATAATTCGCCATAGATATAAAAATTGTCCTATCTTACATAAACTGCATTTATAAACAAAGTATTAATATAAGAGAAATTATTTTGCGACCAAGGTCTGCGCATATTACTTGGGCAAAGGATACTTAGGTAATTTTATATGTGGATTAAGGTAATACTTGAATGTTCTCTGTGCTCTTTTAATTCCCATGTAAACGAACAAAGACGCAATAAACACTCAATAAAATAATTACGCGGATAATTACGCATTTATTTAGAAAATTTTCAATAAACTGCTGCCAATTGCAAAGAGTGTTTTGTTTGCCAAACGTCGGACAAAAGTATATTCTAATTAAAGGTTTACTATATGCTGTCATTGACTTTAATTATACACGGTTTCGTTTCGAAACTAGCTTTCGGTCCATTTGGAAGTTTAACCTTACAAATATTTAATTGAACAATTATTCTAGGAACATTTTAATAGTTGCAGTTGCATTATGTTCTTTAATTGCAATATTTCAAGAATTAAATAAATGTCTACATGTTTTAATGAAACAATAAAAAAAATAATCAACAAATATGAATGTGTATAATGGATACGTATGTATATACTTGTCTTTCGAGACTAGAATAAATTATAATTGTAATTTGCTGAACTAGGTGGTATATCGGTGTTCTACTGGCACATTTAACGTTCCACTTATTAAAACATTCCTCTTATAGCATTTAAAGAAATAACTTATGAATGACTCAAATTACAAAACCTTAGGAAAGCGTTACGCAATAAGAAATTTCTCGAGAAAAAGAAAAGTTCGTCCTTGTACCTTGTCCGACTTTATGAATCGATGATCGCCGGTGATGTTTCGATATTCAAGTCTGCAACATTGAGTGAGGTAGGAAGAGCATTGAGACACCTGAGCACATATTACGAAGGCAATGCAACGCCTAAATGTTCACGTCCGCAAAACAAGCACTCCTAAGTGCTCCACTTCGCGCTGCAAAGTCGCTGTGACTAATTTATGTAGGTTTATAATTTATAGAAATTATTTTTAATGTTTATCTTCTAATAGCAAAGGCCATGAAACAAATTATTAGTACATTGAGGAGTTATTGTATATATTCTTTATCATTTGAAAGACCACCATGAAGCATTTTGATTTCGTTGGGTTTATCAAATTGTTACGAAGCTCTAAACCATCAAGCTGAAGCATTATATTTGGAAGTGCTAATTTTTCATTTCTAAGTCTTAATCTCGAGGTTCATTTTGCATAACATGTTAACAATCCAGGTAGAATCAAAATGATTAATCTTTAAATCGTTGGAACTTTATCAGAAGTCTATCAAGGCGTGAACACGGTACCGCCCAATATTTTCAGACACCGCGTACCACGTAACCGTTTTGCATAAAATCACATTCTGTACGACCTTAAAGTAAGTTAAGTACACTAATTTGGAGACAGGAAGCCAATGTCAGGGTTCATACTGGGCGTTTATTACCACATGAGAGTAATTATTCAGAATCTTCTCGTAAGCACGTACGCCTAGAATAGGATACAAACGATAGATCCGCATAGCAATAAAGAATAAATATTAAGTTAAAAAAATGTGCGCAAGGTCACCTGTGGACTGCTGCTAACTATGAAACATATGCAAGAATCTGTTACATACATAGAAGACATTTTTGCAAAGGATTAGTTGTCCTGCCATGTCCAAACACAATAAACAGTTTGTTTGCCAAATATCAGAATCCAATGAGGAAATAGTTTTCCCTTTTTACTAATGTTTAACTATACAGTTACGTGAGAAATTTCTAAACATCTTAATTTGTTGTTGTCGCCTATACAGTAAAAAATAAAGTAATATTACACCGAATGTCGGTGTAAAATTTACTATGATATTCAAAGTAACATTACAAGAATATGTAACATTACAAGAGTAACACGTGTTGTTTTACATATTCTTGTAATGTTACCATGAATGTTAATGTAAATTTTACACCAACATTCGGTGTAATATTGCATCATTTTTGTTTACTGTGTATGATTGATAATGGATCCGTACTCGGCCGACACACACTGTCTCCCGTCTGCAATCGACTATAATAGATGTCCGACCACTTGCTGTAATTTCGCTAAGGTGTCTTGTGGAGTAGGATGGATTGTGATTTGTTATTTTTAGAAAGTTCATGTCATGAGTCGGAGGCGGCAGAGAAAAATAAAGTATTGGGTTAGCCCTATATCTATTACAAGAAAGAGAAACAAAAGGCAAATTTTACCATTTTCATGGACAGTTACTGGGTATGAACGAGATATTTTGCGTCCACTACAAGATGGATGTAGAGGCATTTGAATATACACGTATACTCCAGAGTATTTGCCCCTCGATCAAAACGTGATCTAGGTAATTATAGGGAAACCATATGTGTATAACCAAACGAAATTACATAACATACACATATTTGAATCTCTCGGACCAGTCGAGCAAATGACTAGAATCGAACGATTTGGCCTGAGGATGCGCGAGTATTAAAGCAAAACTGCATCCAAATCTCAAGGAAGTTTTCTTAAAACCCCTATTAAATATTTATTCTGGTTATAAAGGTCTATAGTTCATAAATAAAATTAATATAATTTTCGGAACGTTTCGTTTAATGTATTAAAATAATAATTATTATATTATTATTCTAGCAATCAATCAAAACAGGAAATAGGTAATTTTTAACTCTTCATTTCTTGTAATAAAATATACTTCTGAAGAAGTTTAAAACATTAAACGAAACGTTGGGAAAATTGTAAATTATTTATGAAGTAGACCTCTTTATACCCAAAATATACAATAATATTTAAATTCGAAAGATCAAGAAAAAGGAATAAAAATTTTAAGGATTAATTGTTTTAATTTAGGTTTTCCAACAATTATATTGGATTAAAACTCTACTTCTAAGCCGATATTTCGGTGTCTTTATTTTCTTAAATACAGCTTCCTCAGGGCCATCAGCAGTTAAATAATTGTCAATTCGTTCATCATTTTGTGGAAACTAGCAAGGCTGAAAAAAAATAAAGACATCAAAACGTCATCCTAAAAGTACAGTTTTAATGCAACGCACCTGTCGGAAAACCTAAATTGAAACATTTAATCCTTAAAATACCTGCGAGGACAAGAAAATCACCAATAAAAATTATGATATCAAATGTTTCTCTTACAGACGGCAGCAGATCTCTCCCAGAGTTGGCATATTCCTAGACCAACACTAGCTCGCAGTTCGAAAAGTTCTCAAGGTTCAACGTCTAGCAACAATAGTACCCAAGTGAGTAGGTCCAGCTATCCACAAATAATTTCTACCTTCTTAAAACAATGGATATTTTTGAGCAACTAATAATATGCATTTTATTTAGAGTGCCAAATCAGGATCGCTCCTCTTAACAGCAGCAAATTTAGCTCAAATTCACGATGCGTCAAAAGTCCTGAACAACAAAGACCAAAATATCCAGTACTACCTCCAACACACGGGTGGAAATGATCCCCGTTTCGAAGACATTCAAAAGATGCCAAACCATCCGCAAAAGCCAGATCCCGACAGTGTGTCCATAGCTAGTTCTATGCACTTCACTGTCGTCAACATGAATACTAGGCCACCAGTGAAACGTCGCAGCTTGTGTCGAAGACATCAATTAACCGTATTAGTAGTTACAATGTCCGTTTTATTTACAATTGGCATATTGGCAGCCGTATTCCTTTTAGAAAGTAAGTTTTTAATAAATGATAGTTAACTAGTGCATTAACCAAATGTTTTTCAGTGAGAGCTAAGAGGCAGCGGCCTTACTAAAGAAGCGATGGAGTAAGACAGCTTAGTTACCCAAACGACAAGAACACTTTAGTAGACCTTCGAATTTATTTAATTCATTATTTAACTACACGTAGTTTTTAAACTAGGCATAATGCAATTTTAAGTTTGTTTAATTATTACTGTGATATGTTTTTTGTAAAATAATATTATGAATATTATTTATGAATTGTATTTATATTACGTAATCCATACTGTGTATTTAATAAATGTAAAAAAATTATTATGGAATTAATTCTTATGGCAACAAAGGCCCTGAGAAAATACCACATTGCCTTTATATACAACCTACAAAAATATAACAACACTGACTGCAAAGGATTATATAAAATTTTGTAGATTTAAGAATTGTTTTTTTTATTATGGTTTTACTCCTGCATCCTTAGAATACAGTACACAATATTAAGAAACAAGTTTCTTGAAACTTGAATGAGATTTTCATATATCCATAAAATTTAGAAAACAAATCTACCCGTTCTGATAGTTATTAATAAAGTTTGTATACAAGTGTCTCTTTTCATAAAGAGAATATATTAACATCATCAAACCTGCACTGACATTATGACATCAGATTCGTTAATCACACCGCAATATATTAAATACGTCTTATTTAGAAAATTTTATTTTAGTTAGAGGGTTAACATAATGAGTAATAACTACCGGTACCTATGCTAATAGTTAGTTGAAATGGCTGCCTAACTTTCGTTTCTGTGTAGATTTACATAAATGTATCCTCTTTATGAAAAGCGTACTATATGAATATCATCTACAATTGTTGCTTACCTCTACTTCTGAAAGTGTTTGTGTCCATCTGTAATTCTCCAAGTCGCACCCATTACCCTTATTCGGCAAAAGTTTTCCTTTTTCCACTTCATCTTCGTCTTCATCGACTTTTTCTGAAACATTACTGGTGGAAGGTTCTGGGGGCTGTTCATCACTAGGACTTTTCTTAGCATCTATTTCTTTCTGCAGCGTCTCCGCCTCTGCGTCAGTTAGTTCTGTAATTTGTGCAGACTTAGGGGGCTGGTTTTGTTGAGCTTTTTTTGCTGCTGCGGCTTTTCGAGCTGCTTCTTTTGCCTGTCGTTCCTTCTGTTCTTCGGCATGCCGATCACGACTTATTTTCTCGTATTTCCTAAATGTACTCATTACTAGCTGCAATTAAAATAATTAGAAATTATTTTCATTTCAAAAACGATTAATTCAATCTTCTTAATTAACATTCACAATATATTTATTAAATAACAATTACATATAACTATTTGTTATATGTATCTATTGTCCTTTGGAATAAGTCCTTTGTGGAAATTTAAATTCACTTAGTAACGACTTCATAAACTTGAACTTCAAATACATCACTTCAAATCTCTGAACCACATTATTGTGAGAGATCTCATTTTATATCTCAACTCCTCACATAATGCTTTTAAATAATATTCATAACTTATTTAGTGGCCTATCACTTCTCTTCTTCGGATTTCTAATTTACATAAATTTAAAGCATTATTCTAATGATGAAAAAACAATGTGTTTTATATTCTCAATTTTTTAACTCTATTCTGTGGTCACAAGCACAATTTATGTAAAAGAAAAAAAATCAGTAACATAACAATGCTCTTCATGTCAAAACTAAGACCTGTAGCATTTTATTAACTTTTATTTGATTATTAGAAATTTCGCTTCCATGCATCTTCAAGCCTCTAATGATTGTTAACAATCTATATCTATCAAAACATTCTACAAAGTTCTATGTATGACAGTTTTATGTGTTATTTTTTATTTTGTCAAAAAATCAGTTGTTTGTGTATTTTGGAACTTGTGCGATCTGTACTTGCACGGATTTTACCATATTATTTATTGACTTGAAGATACTTAAATAAGCAAGGAAAATTCCCAATAATTTAATAGAAGCCAACTGAAACACTGAAGGCTAGTTTAACCATGAAGAGTATTTTTCTGCCCCTACATTTTTTTCAATTTTCCCTGAAAAAACTAAAAAAAATACTGCAACATGTAAAACCGTGGATGTTAAAAGACGCAAAGATGTTAAAAGATGCAAGTGTCAGTTGCCTGTCTCAGAAAGGCAAATGTCAGATATCTGAAAGAGACCTCAACTGGCAACATTACTGTGAATACAAATAAATGTAGGAGAATTATTGATTAATATAATT
The DNA here is from genome assembly GCA_033557875.1 of Quadriops clusia. Taxonomy (NCBI): domain Eukaryota; kingdom Metazoa; phylum Arthropoda; class Insecta; order Coleoptera; family Hydrophilidae; genus Quadriops; species Quadriops clusia. Next base: position 13,524 of record JAWQRP010000140.1, on the reverse strand, counting down.
GTGTGCATAAGAAATTCTTTATTTATTCAGAATATGCCTGCATATCACATTATGAAAATTTGAACAAACACATCCATAGTGATTGATAGTTGAAGTCCTTACAGAAAAATTGAAAGATTGTTGCGCACAACAAATTCACAAAACTTTGCTTTTTCAATTACTGAAGAAATATTTTGTTACATTTTTTTTAATGCCAGCAATTGAATGTTTGATGTATCATTAGTATCTTCACAGTTGTATCAATGTAAAACAAAATATTATATATTTTTATGAAACTAACATAGTATATTGTGATGTAATTTAGGTTGGTTTTCCATTTTTTTATACTTTAAATTGTTCACTCACCTTTTCCCATGCCCCTTCATTTCCTCCGGTGAAGAAGTCAGTTTTTCTCCCCAAAAACTCGACGAATGTGTCCAATAACTTAAAATTAGCAATCAAAATTAAAAATTCAAGATTAAAATTCAAAATTTTGAGGTTATCTTTTTAAAATTACTCACCTGCGTTGGTCCTTTAGGGTGATGTTCAGCAATTGACAGAAAAAGTCCATCGAATTGCTCAGATTGTTCCCCGTCTCCAGCCATTACTTCCTTAAACGATTATTTAAGATAATGACTATAAAAATCAGAAATTACAAACACACTTGTTTAGTTGACAGTTGTGAAATCGACCAAACTTAGTTCCCAATTGTTACCAACTTCCGCCAGTTGATTAGATTGTTCTAGAAAATTATTAATTCAAATGAGGGTAAAAAAGTATAATACTTGTAAGTAGAACAGATTGTTGTCTAACTAGGTTGTTCCAATACTCTCATAATACCCTAAATTTTAGGCATTTTCCTCAACATATTCCAAACTATTTTGATAAAATCCGTTGAACTAAATCATTTTGGTTAAATACAAATAAACAGGTAAACCTTTATTATCATACATATTAGAAAGCAAATTACCCTTGAGGTTTCTTATATGTAACATTTCGGATTTATTTAAATACCCAGATAACCAACGATAATAACCTTATACTGCAGTTTGTTAAAATCACGAGTTAAAATCAGTGTATGTATTCTTTAAATTATGGAATTTTAATAATATTTATGTAAACATTACACTGAAGTATGGATGGTTGCGTAAGGTATCCAATTTGTAAGTGAAAGTGTTTGACAGTTGATTCGAGGTTAAGTTGACGTAGTTGTGTTATTACAACGAATAATTGAACTAAAACACAATTATTAGACAAAATGTCTTTTGTAGCTTAAAATAAAGGGCGCACCAAATTAAGAACAAAGTAAATATGGAAAACTCATCTGAAAAAACTGAAGAACATTTTGTTGTTAACATCTCTCCAGAAGATGTTAAAGTGGAACTCAGTTGTGAACCTGATCTTCATGATTATAACTCGGATACAGTTTCGTTTAGTGGTGTAATGTATAATTCTGAAATCAGCTGTGCACATTCCCAAGAATATTCCTGCTCCGTATACAATAATACGGTTCAAGAAAACTCCGAAGCTCACACAACACCAGGAAAAACTGCAGAGGACGAAATATTTCCTTGCACATATTGTGAGAAGACCTTCAGCAAAAAATTCGGATTAGAGCGACACCTACGTACTCATACTAAAGAAAAGCCATTTTCTTGTACAATATGTGGTAAAAGTTTCTCAGATTGTGGAAGCATGAAGCGACATTTAAGGATCCACACTGGAGAACAGCCCCACTCTTGCTCAATTTGTGAGATGAAGTTCAACAGGCTTTACAATTTGACACTTCACATGAGAACAAGTCATTCGAAGGAAAGGCCTTTTGCATGCACATTTTGTGAAAAAAAATTCGCAGAAAATTCAAGGCTTCAAGAACACTTAAGAACCCATACTGGAGACACACCTTACCTGTGTACATTTTGCCAGAAGGGCATGAAAAGCAGTACAGATTTGAAAATTCACCTAAGGATTCATACCGGAGAGAAACCGTTCCTTTGTACCATTTGCGAGAAAAGATTTTCCCAGAGCCAACATTTAAGTACTCATATAAGAGTTCATACAGGGGAGAAACCATATTCTTGCTCAATATGTGGAAAGGTTTTTTCACAAAACGTAGCATTACAATTTCACTTACGGAAGCATTCTGGAGAGAGTCCCCATGCTTGCCATCTTTGTGGAAAAATATGTAGATCGAAATCTGATCTAATGAGACATTTAAGAGTTCACGATAAAGAGCAAGTTTAACTTTATATTTTCTTAAGTGACCTATAAGATTGGCCACGTAGAAACAATACTTGTAACAACTGAACGATTGACTCAAAATCGACAAGCCTCACAATTTTATGCCGATCAAACTGTTTAGTTATATACACACTGCTATATACAGTCGTGAACAAAATTGTGAACGGATGTGAAGCTTTTTAGTCAAAGGATGATCGATGAGAATTTATGAATATTATTCCGAGCAACTCTCTTGTTAACGGTATAGAGTGCGCATATTTAATTGAATAAACTTTTTTACGTACATCTAAATATTTGGGCTATTAAAAATTGTATGTATGCCCTCACCCTGAGGGTCTTCGAATTATGGAATAAAATGATTTTCTTCCATTATGAAATAAACATATATTTTTTCTGTTTTGTAAAATTCAGTTTTTTCTATACCTGTGCGTTACATATTTATATATACAATGGGAGTATTTTAGGTTAGTGTTATAAGAATTACATAAACAAAATACTCAAATTTATAATTTTAATGGTCTGTTAAATCTGAAAAAAACATTATTTTTTGTCACATTCTGATTTTATAGCTTTGGTATGAACATTCATATGTCGGGTCAATTTATCCGACCTTTAAAACTTTTTGTTACAAATAGAACACACATATCGTTTTTCTCCAAAATGAGTCTTTAAATGCACAGTTACGTCAGCTTTGCACCGGAACTTCTTACCACAAGTTTTACAATAAAATGGTCTTCTTTCGTCATGCATGAGTAAATGTCTAATTAGAGCACATTTGAATTTAAATCTCGCCCCACAAACTGGACACAAGAATGCATGTTTATCACCATGAACAAGCGAATGTTACTTCAAAGCAGAGGCTTTATTAAACACCTTGTTGCAAACTGCATAACTTGGCTTTTCTTTAAAATGGGTCATAAGATGTTTGTGTAAAGCCGGGGGTCCCGTGTGTTGTAGGTATAATCCACGCGCACGTTAAAGAACACAATGACCAGGTGGAAATCCTGGCATTGGCTAAATTCCCAGAAGTTGTGGTCCTAATCTCTGGCGTCGGTGATTGGTCTCTGATGCGGAAATAGGCCGACGTTAAATAAACGAGTAAAAAAAAAAAAGATGTTTGTGGTAGTGATTTTGAGTAATAAGTATTAGACAGATATCGCACTTTATGCGTTTAGATGGAAACAATTCTTCATATGGATTCGCTGCATGATCTTTCAAATGTCTACTCAAACTAGAATTATGATTGAACCTCTTTCCGCATGTTGAATACAAATGAGGTTTCTCTTCAGAGTAAATGTGATATAAATGCTTTTTTAAGTTGAACAAAAATTTAAACATTTTGGACATTTTAATAAATCAGGTTGAGATGGATGATTATACTTTGTCTTGAAATTTTCTGTTTCATCATTGTTTTCTATTTCATCATTAGTCCCTATTTCATCCTCAATTTCAAATCCATCTACCTTTACTATTTCATATATATTTTCAATTTTAATTTCATTTTCTATTTTATTTATTTTATCTTTATTTACTATATCATCTTCATTTTTTACTTCAGCAACATTTTCTAAATTAATTGAATATATTGTATTTTCAAATTGGTCTTTATGTTCAATCGATATAGGATTTCGTTGAGTGAAAATCAATTCCTCTTCCTCATAATGATTATCTATATCCGTAAATTAGTATTCAACTTTCGTAGCACTAGTTTTAATATTATCAAATGCACTTGAAGAAGTCTCAACATTATCTGTTGCCTTGCTAGTTAAGTCAATTAGAGTATCAATATTTGCTTTCATAATTGATATATCAAGACAAACATCTGTCAAGCGTCGAGAATTAATTTTTTCTAATCGTTCTACTTTTATGAATTTGTTGTTGATTTGTTTAAGGAAGTCCATTATAGGCTTTAATTGGTCGACTGAAGACTGTGAAAGTAATAAAGAATTTTTGTTTGTCATATTCGGGTGCTTCGTCCTGATATTATACAAATAAGTGGTGCCAAATGATAATGAGATTTTAAAAGTTTTTCACATAAATTCCGTGAGGCGGCAGGTTCTACTTTTAATTTTCATTTCTTTGAGCAACGTGGTTGTGTATGTTTTACTTCAATTATCTTGAAATAAAACTTATACAGCCACGTTCCTCAAAGAAATAAAAATTAAAAGTACAAGCTGCCGCCTTACGGAATTTATGTGAAAAACTTTCAAAATCTCATTATCATTTGGCACCACTTATTTGTATATCAGGACGAAGCACCCGAATATGACCGCAGCTGCAGGTCGAAACGCGTAGTGCGACAAATAAATAATAAATATCAAGGAAACTTTATTTAACAAAAATCCTCAAATTACCCTTGTCGGGCCTCAACAATTTTTAATACAGAATTTTTACGTTTTAGGTTACCTTTGCTTGGTAACTTTCCTTTCACACATTTAAGGTGGAAATAACAATCACAATTACCATTGCATTGCATAACGTCATTTTTAGGAAGTACTGCATTACAATATTTACAGCTTTTAGCCATGTTGAACGTAAACTTAAGAATTAATTATTTATTTTGTAATCTAACAAAATAGCAGCAACTGACAGATGTCAGTGACTTTTTGGTTAGGACCACAATCAGCTCTAGACATTTAGGAGGTATGGTGGACAACGTAAGGAACATAAAATCCCAAACAAAATGCAAGGTGACATTAGGAAAAAGAACCAAGTTTTATTTTTATTAGAAGGCATGAACTGTAAACGTTAAAAAACAAATATTTCATTCTTTATTCTACTGTAATGAATTTAAATCTTTTAATTGTTGTAAAATTATTATAGTAAAACAGGTGAGGTTTACTATTAAGTAAAGACTCATAAATTTAACACACATCTAAAGTATCTGTCTTTTAGGAAGATGGATTTAAAAGCCCTTTTAAAGAAGAAAGTAGTCAAAGAGAGTGAGGAAGATGAAGTTGAAAAGCTAGAGGAAAAGTACTTCAATGAATACATGCAAGATTGGGGTAATAAACTAGATTCGAAAAATCACATTCCCAAATTTTTCTGGAGGCTCCCAAGTGAAAATGAGCCATTAAGGCAGAAATTGCATGAGGAAGCTAGTTCCAATTTGTTGCAAAGAAGGAATCAGCAGCTATTGGACAACAACGAATTGAAGGCTCTTTGGATACAACTCAACCAGCACCAAAACTCTCCTGACGATCAATTGATCACCTATTCTGACTTTCTGGATGTTGCTGCAAATGCAACTCCAAAAATTAAGCCATACCTAACCAGTACTGTATTTGTGAAACTTCAACAAGGCGATCCTCAAGGTCGCATTAACATCATGTCTCTTTTTAACTACATTATGCGAAAGGTCTGGTTGCTTCAAACGAGAGTTGGGCTGTCTCTATATGATGTGAGTGGCCAAGGCTACCTAACAGAAAGTGATCTAGAAAGCTATATATCAGATTTACTACCAACATTACCACAATTAGAAGGCTTAGAAAAATCTTTTCATAGTTTTTATGTTTGTACTGCAGTCAGGAAATTCCTATTCTTCTTAGACACATTAAGGGCAGGTCGTGTAAGAATTTTGGACGTTCTAGCCTGTTCTTTTTTAGACGATCTACTAGAATTGCGAGATGAAGAATTAAGCAAAGAAGTACAGGAACAAAACTGGTTTAGTGCTCCCTCCGCTCTTCGAGTGTATTCTAATTATTTAAATTTAGACCGAGACCACAATGGAATGCTCAGCTTAGCAGAACTATCAGGTTATGGCTCAGGAACCTTAACAAAACCATTTTTAGAGAGAGTGTTTCAAACGTGCCTCACATATTCAGGAGAAATGGACTATAAAACTTATTTAGATTTAGTACTAGCATTAGAAAACCGGTCTGAACCGCAAGCCCTCTCATTTTTATTCAGAATTTTAGACTTAAATGGGCAAGGATACTTGGACACCTTCATATTAAATTATTTCTTCCGTGCAATTCAGGAACAAATGCGGGCACACAAAGCAGAACCAGTTTGTTTTGAAGATGTGAAGGACGAATTATTCGATATGGTGCGCCCAAAAAATCCTGAAAAAATCACTTTGAATGATTTACTGTCTTGTGGACAAGGTGATACATTCGTTAGCATTCTCATTGAGTTTCATGGTTTCTGGGCTTACGAAAATCGTGAGGCGGTTGCTTCAGAACCAGCTCAATAAATATGAAACTTATAGAAAATTATTATATTATTCTTAAAAATAAATTATTTCATATTTTTATTTTATATTTCTTGACCACAGCTTGAAATTAATTTTCTCTTGGGTTTCTTTGGTCCTAACATTATATTAAGAATTCATTTTTCTTTATTTTACATATGTTTATTTTAAAACAACGTTTCGCTTAATTGCAAGCTTCTTCAAGTTATCACTTCTTAAATATTGAGTGTATCTATTTAATTTTCCCTCTATATATATACTTTTGCTTAACATTACAAATACATGTTTTAATAGACATTAATTATCTCGAAGATGTGTTTGTAAATTGTTCGCTTCATAATGTTAAGTAATAGTAGGTATATAATAGACGGAAGAGAAAAAAAATGAAAATTATAAAGAAAATCTATGATTAATAAGGAAAACGTTGTATTGAAATTAAGATCTTTACAATAAAGAAAAATAAATTCTGAATTCAATATTAGGATCAAAGAAAATATGTCATTTGCCTTTTACTTAGTTGAAAATAAAAAATACATAAAAAAGTAATAATTTATTATGTGAGAAATAAATATGTATAATTTTTTTATTTTAAAATATGTACAAATCATTGGTGTAAATTTCCAGGAGTCGTTTTCATTTCTGATGTCGGTAATTGGATTTGTTGTGGAAACAAGCCAACGTTAACACTATTAACATTGACGTTAAATAAATGGATTCTGTATTTTTCGTCAACTCTTTTGTTTTATAAAAACTATTTGTTCGGTTTTCGTTTTGTTGATTGCGTGGGTTTGGGTTGGAATGGCGATACTCAGTGTTTTCCTGGTTTTGCCCAGTACTGACCTGCCCTGTTTGTTGACTCCTTTTCTTCCACCCTGATTGAAGGAGCACTTGCTTCGCACCTGCGACGTCGCGTAGGTCATTGAGCCGAAAAGGCGAATAAATAGTCCCGTGCGACTGATCTAGTTGTGAAAACGCCTGTGCCTTACACAAAAGTGCATAACATTAAACAGTTCTGTGCGACTGGTCTATTTGTGAATGTTGGAGCAGTTGGTGATTGAAGTTCCGTGCTACTTCGTTTTGTCCTGGAACGTCGGAAGGAAGTGAGCAGCGATTTATACCCATTTTGAGCTGGAGCGCCGAAGAGCGGCAACGATCAGGTGAGTCCTTTGTTCCCTTCGTGTGCCGTTTCCGGATTCCTGTAATATTTGAGTATCGCCATCCCGGTCAAGTCAATTATTTTAATTAACATCATAATTTTGGTGATCTTTTTTTTTGTGGGAACACGTTCTCGCACATGTTTTTGGTCCTTCGAGCCGGATCGGGTTAGTTCGTGGTTACTCGGTCTTGAATTTTCGTTTCATTTTGTATCTTTTCTATAGGAGTTGTACTTGTTTTCGGGTTGTTTACAATTCATAAACTACTTTTTTTTGCTTACCACTTGTTGACTTGGTTTCCTGCTTTCCAGGGTTGTATTTGATTGCGTTCCGGATCGTGTAGTTGATTTTGTTAGAAATTTGATTAATTTAAATTTAATTATGTCGGAAGAGGATAACGCTCAGCTGGATTTGTCAGTGGCGCGTCGTGCGAGACAGTTTTCACGTCTTCAGAGAATGTATGACACATCTTTGCGAGTGCTCACGGAGTCGAAACTTCGCGATGGCTTCATTGCTCGTTGTGAGAGGCTGGATGAGATTTTTGAGAATTTGGTTAATGAACACGATAAAATTCAGTTATTGCAGCGTCAGTTGGATCCCCAGTATGTAATGACTAATGCAGAAGTGTTGTCAGCTGAGGATATGTATTTTGCTATTAAAGCGGTTTTTTCGAAGATTTGTGTTTTGCCCGTGGCCACAACTGATAAAGTAGTTAAACCAAAATTGCCCACTATTGATGTACCGAAATTTGATGGCGAGTTAAGGAACTGGTTGATGTTTTATGATACGTTTAAGGCCTTGATCCATGATAATCCACATATTGCTCTTGTTGAGAAATTCTATTATTTAGTATCATGCGTTTCGGGATCTGCATTAACGCTTGCAAAGTCGTTGCCTCTTACTGAGGCAAATTATCCGATTATTTGGCAATCGTTTATGGAAAAATACAATAACAAACGAGTCCTTGCAGCTGATTTGGTTGATCGGGTTTTAGATAGTCCTGCTTTTGTTAGGGAAACTGCGGATTCTTTAAGGAGTTTTGTAGTTGATTTTATAGAGCCTATAAATGCGCTCAATGCTCTTCACATTGGTGATGTGTGTGATTTTCTGTTTGTGCAGTTAGCTTTGCGTCATCTTCCTAAGGATACCCGCAAACATTTCGAGGAGGGTGTGGATGATGTCGATATTCCCAAATTTGATGAATTGGTGGCATTTGTGCGGAAACGGGTTAGAGTGTTGGAACTTTCTGCGGGAGGTGAATCTTCGTCGCGCGTTGCTGTTCCCGTAAATAGTCAATTTAATGCAAAACCGAGGCGTACATTATTAGTTGGCGCAGGGCTGTGTCCGTTGTGTCAGGGGAATCATTCCATTTATAAGTGCACAGTGTTCCTTGACATGGATCCTAAGCAGCGAAAGTCCAAGATTGGTTCGTTGAAATTGTGTTTCAATTGTCTTAAGCCTCACATGATGGCCAACTGCAAGTCGACATCCACGTGTTCAGTTTGTCATGCGCGGCACCATTCGTTGTTGCATTTTGGACCTGCTGGAGGATCTGCTCTTCAAGCTAGTGAATTTGGGAATGTTAGCTGTCATGTCACTATGCCTGTTTCAAGTGTGAATGCTGACGGAAGTCATACTGTTATTTTGGGTACCGCTGAGGTTCGTGTCCGCGACAGTTCTGGCCGGTTTCAGTTGGCACGTGTTCTCGTGGATTCATGTGCTCAAACGTCATTTATTACGACCGATTGCGCGCGTAGATTAGGATTGCCGTTGCAAAGGAATCGTATTCCTCTAGCGGGAGTTGGAGAAAATCCCGTTGTTGATGCAAAAGGGTCGACAGTTTGTTTTATTAAACCGCGCGACAGGGATGAGCCCTTATTGTCGACGAAAGCAGTAGTTTTGAACCGTATTACCGGTGATATGCCAACCGTGGTTGTTCCTCCTTCTGTTTGCGACCAATTCCGTGATTTGGTCCTTGCGGATCCGAAGTTCGATACACCATTGCCTGTTGATATTTTAATCGGAGCGGATTTATTTCCTCTAGTGTACGATGGCCAGGTGTTTACTCCCACAGCTGGCCGACCCGTAGCCATGCATAGTATCTTTGGATGGATGGTCATGGGATCAATGGACATTTCTCAGCCTTCTTTGGTTAGTTCGTTGTTAGCTGTTGTTGATGGTCCTAGCCTTGATGATGAATTGAAGCGATTTTGGGAGGTCGAGGAGATTCCTGAGGAAATACCCATTAGTAAGGAGGATGAAGCATGTGAAGCGTGTTTTAGTAAGCATCACTATAGATTGCAGGATGGTCGCTATGTGGTCCCCCTTCCGTTTAAATCACCGGCGTGTGAGTCATTGGGAGACTCTTTTAGCGGTGCGTCTAAGCGTTTAAATAATTTGGTGCGTCGTTTGACCAGAGAACCTACTATGATGACTGATTATGTTGACTTCCTTGATGAGTACGAGGCGCTGGGACACATGCATGGGGTTGAACCGTCGTCTGTTGGAAGTGGCACTCACTTTATTCCGCATCATTGTGTGTTTAAGGCTTCCAGTTCAACGACGAAAACGCGGATTGTTTTTGATGCGTCCATGAAAACTACATCAGGCGTGTCATTGAATGACATTCTTATGGTTGGACCTAAATTGCAGAAGAATATTGTAGATATTATTACAGGTTTCAGATTCCATCACTGGGTTTTTACAGCGGATATTTGCAAGATGTATCGGCAGATTCTGGTTCGCCCCGAGGACAGATTTTGTCAGCATATCATTTGGCGCCCTTCACTAGATGCTCCCGTGTCGGAGTTTGAGTTGGATACCGTCACGTATGGGTTGACGTCGTCTCCGTATCTCGCAATTAGGGTTTTACATCAGCTGGTGAACGACGAGGGTTCTCGATTTCCGTTAGCGGCTCCGGTGCTGCTCAATGATGCTTATGTTGACGATGTTATTTCCGGAGGCGGGACTTTGGAGGTTACGATGAAATTGATCGGTGAGCTTCGTGAGCTTTTGAGACTGGGAGGATTCGAACTTCGAAAGTTTAGCGCGAATCATTCTGAGTTATTGGCTGGCATTCCCGAGGAGCATTGTGAGAGTGGGATGATGTTCCAGAATGAGGAATCTAGGTCGGTTAGTGTCTTGGGAATTTATTGGGACCCTGAGGGTGACTATTTTAGGTATAGGCGAGTTGGTGAACTATCTTCATCGTGTACCAAGCGAACCATTTTATCGTACATTGCTAGGATCTATGATCCTGTCGGTTGGATCACCCCTATTGTATTCAAGGCTAAATGTCTTATTCAGAAGCTGTGGAGATTGGGTGTATCGTGGGATGACCCAGTTCCGATCATGGTTCGGAATGAATGGGAGGCGTATGTGTCAGGGTTGAGTGCGTTGACTTCGCTTCAGATTCCTCGTAATGTTTTATTGGCTGGGCCCGTAGTTTTTCGTTTGGTGGGATTTTCGGACGCTTCGGAGCGCGGCTATGCTGCCGTAGTTTACCTGCTTTCTGAGAATGAATTTGGTGAGAGGAAAATTAGCATGTTGATGGCAAAATCGAAAGTGGCGCCTTTGAAGACGCTCTCAGTTCCTCGTTTGGAGTTATGCGGCGCGTTGTTGTTGTCCAAATTGTTACGACATTTGTCCAGCTCTCGTGCCGAACTTTCCACGGCGTGTGTTTTCGCTTTTACGGATTCTCAAACTGTGCTTTCATGGTTGAAGACACAGCCATGCTTATTGAAGTCGTTTGTGGCGAACCGAGTGGTGCAAATTTTGGATAGAGTTTCGTCCTCATCGTGGCATTTCATCGCCTCAGAGCGTAATCCTGCTGATTGTGCGTCTAGAGGCTTGTTTCCTGGTCAGCTGTTGGAGCAGTCATTGTGGTGGTCAGGGCCGTCGTTTTGTTTGCAGTCGAATGATCAATGGCCTTTGGAGTGTGCCACATTATTGAATGCTAGTGAATTGCCCGATTTGAGAAGCAGGATGTTTTTGGACGAGGCTAATTGTTTGCTTGAAGTTGAGTGTAATTTAGGGATGTTGGACAGATTCTCGTCTCTTTCTAGATTGCAAAGAATAACCGCATGGTGTAGACGTTTTATCTTCAATGGCCGTTCTAAAGCTGAAAATCGTATTTCAGGCCCTCTGACTCCGGTCGAGTTGGTGGATGCTCTTCTCGTTTGGGTGAAGCGGGTGCAGCATCTTTCATTTGCGCGGGAAATAGCGTCGTTGCGCGAAGGGGACCCTCCTCCTAAATGGCTGCTTAAGTTGACTCCGTTTCTTGATTCTCATGGTTTCCTTAGGGTGGGGGGTCGATTGCATAATTCTTTGTTGCCATATGATCATCGTCATCCCCTATTATTACCAAGTTTTGGTCCATTGACTGTTCTGATCATAGACTCGTATCATTTACGATATTTTCATGTGGGACCCCGTACGTTGCAATCGCTACTTGCTAGGAAATTTTGGATCGTGTCTGCCAGGCGTGTCATTCGTTCGCGCCTTTCCAAGTGCATCACTTGTTTTAGAATGAATGCTTCTCCGTCTGCACCCCAGATGGGTACACTACCTGATACAAGGGTTACTCCTTCTAAGCCATTTTTGCATGTGGGAACAGATTTTGGTGGCCCATTTTTTATAAAGGAAGGTCTTCGAAGGAATTCCAAGGTTTCCAAGGCCTATTTGTGTCTGTTTGTATGTTTGGCTACCAAAGCGGTTCATTTGGAACTTGTTTCGGACTTGTCCACGAACGCGTTCTTGGCGGCTTTGGATAGGTTCGTTGCGCGACGCGGTCTTTGCCGCACCATTATGTCGGATTGCGGTAGGAATTACTTAGGCGCGTCTAAGCATTTGTCAGAGGTTCAGCGGTTCTTTTCTTCAGAAAACGTCAACCATGAGATAGCGCTTAGAGTGGCAGAGGAGAGCATAACTTGGAATTTCATTCCTCCCCATGCACCTCATTTTGGAGGCATTTGGGAGGCTGGTATTCGGTCAACGAAATCCCACTTATTTAAGATCATCGGGGATCGCTCTTTAACTTTTGAGGAGATGTCGACTGTGTTTTGTAGGGTGGAATCCATTCTGAATTCGCGCCCATTATGTCAATTATCTCCTGATCCTCAGGAGTTCGATGTATTGACCCCAGGTCATTTTTTGGTGGGAGCTCCGCTCGTCTGCGCTCCCGAGTATGATTTCTATGAAGTCCCGCTCAATCGTCTTGGCAGATGGCAACTGGTGAAGCAGATTGGCCAGCATTTTTGGCGGCGTTGGAAGGATGAGTATCTACATACGCTGCAGCAGAAATCTAAGTGGTTCACTTCAGAGCGTTGCTTACAGAAGGATGATTTGGTCCTGATTAAAGAAGACAACTTACCCCCATTGCGTTGGCAATTGGGTCGCGTTGCGGAAGTTTTCCCAGGCAAGGACGGCGTGATACGAGTTGCGACTGTTCGCACTTCTGTCGGGGTTTTCAAGCGTCCTGCTGTTAAGCTTTGTCCGCTTCCTGTGGCATAATTTTGATTTTAGTTCGATACTTAGTGTTGAGGCGTGTTGCCACATTTTTTTTGTTTCGGGCGTTTACCGCTATTCATTTTTTTTGTTTTATTTGCCCAGATTTGTGGGAATTTAATTAAATTCGGTGGGGGGTATGTTCGGTTTTCGTTTTGTTGATTGCGTGGGTTTGGGTTGGAATGGCGATACTCAGTGTTTTCCTAGTTTTGCCCAGTACTGACCTGCCCTGTTTGTTGACTCCTTTTCTTCCACCCTGATGGAAGCAGCACTTGCTTCGCACCTGCGACGTCGCGTAGGTCATTGTGCCGAAAAGTCGAATAAATAGTCCCGTGCGACTGGTGTAGTTTCGAATACGCTTGTGTCTTACACAAAAGTGCACAACAGTCAACAGTCCTGTGCGACTGGATTATTTGTGAACGTGGTAATTGAAGTTCCGTGCTACTTCGTTTT
>JAWQRP010000139.1:0-39220 GCA_033557875.1 Quadriops clusia | reverse complement strand
TTAACATTGCAAGTCAACCATATATATCTTACGTATATTTTTAATTTTGTAAAAACGCAAAACCTTAAGTATTTCAAATTAAAGATAAATGGACTTAAGTCACTTTCAAAATGAACGGCTCATATATTAGTATTTTTAGTGTTTTGGGAAACATTTTTAAACTACACACTGTGGGGTTGCCCAAAACCATGTATCTATTTATGCCACAGATTTCGATTTTTTTTGTAGTAGAGTGTTATTTTATCTCTATTTTGTGTATGACAACAAATTCTAACAAGCTTGTTAACATTTTGTCCGAAACTAGACTTACATGATTAGTAGATACTTACTCAGTTGAATATTTGTATTTACAAACAGTTACAAAATTGAGCACAAAACTACGTTAATTAAAAAAAAATGGTTCAGTTTTAAGAATATGAAGAAAGTTGAAAACTTCTTATTCTTAGACAATAAAAAACATTTCGACGTGATCAGGATCTTCTGGTTCAGAAAAGTCATCCGTTTTTAAGTTTCTATAAAAGCCATGAAAGCTAGAGTGAATAAGTAAATGTAAATTAAAAAAAAAATCTTCTTTTTTGCCTCACTTATTAGGTATAATAATATATTATAGTCGAGCTAATTTTAAAATAACAGTTGGCATATACAGCGTGTTTCACCTACAGTGAACCACTGATATTGTGGCGTTATTAACAAAGATAGAATTTCCAAAATTTGAGGATTTACTCTACTCTGAATAGGTCATAAATTATTGCAGTAGAACCCGTAAAATGCTTAATAGAACAAGTTTAAACGCCTCTCTCTTATGCTGCTATCAGGTACATACATAGCCACGTGTAGTCGACCAGACAAACTTTGGCATTGCATTCAATTAAATGCTTAAAATAGCGACTTAATTAAGATTTTTCATCACAATATGGATATCGTTGTACGCGAAAAACTCAGGGGAATCACAATTCCTCAAAAAACCCAATGGTAATGGTGTTTTTTTGAAGTGTGATGTGCGCATGCGCCACAATTTCAGTGGTTCATTTTAGATGAAACACGCTGAATTTTCTCCACGGTAGAATCAACAATACTAAATTGTTTCTATAGTATTTCGGAAAATACGCTTAATAGAAATAAATGTTGTTTTTTTTGTTCTTCAAACTTGTTATTGAGGTTGCCTACCAAATGCGCTCATGTGACATGTTCCGAGTTCCTAAATTCAACTTAATTCAGATGTTTGGCGCACGTAGTAATTTATTAAAACACTAGACGGGAGTCCGATTTTTGCAAATCGGGTGATTCTAGAACGTGTGCGATTCTCAATTGGACTAATTCTCTTGCAAATATTTTTTTCAAGATTGTGAAGCTGAAGAATTTACCTGATCTTATAGACTGTCGCTACTACTGCCGACGTCTTCTCTTTATTATTGGCGTCCTTTTTTTGGACACTCCGTTTTAAATTACAGACTTGAAGAAATGGTTTTAAAATCAGATAACCCTAAGCAACACCAAATACTGTTTAACATTTTGAATTTTGACGCTGTCACGCTGTTATTTACCTAACCTAATTTTGTACTATTCAAGGCCGTGGCCGACGGTGTCGTGTCGCCGAATTTTAAGTTTAATATCTTGATTTTGACGTTGTCACAAATGACATTTAATTATTCAAATAACCTAACTATCAACTTTTTAAAGTCCTTACCGACAGAGCGACTGCATTTTGGGAAATTTTCTCGCTACACTGAGAAAAATGATTGCTTGACATCACAAACTATTAGTTGTTGAAACATTTTTTATCGTTTAAAGTTGCGAATGTGCTTTAATAGCTTTACCAATTAATAAGATACCTTACATTATTATATGTCCATGCAATTCATTATTTGCCTTGTATATACGAATTGGAAACTATTGATATTTGATAAATAAATTTATTCATTTTTATAAGTGTAGTTTTCGTTACGGACGGTCAGACAATTCCACAGATCCACCGATCCACAGATCCCCCGATCCACAGACAGACAGAATAAGGATTTTATATATTAGATAGTTTTTTTGATCATCAATTGTGTTGCTTTTCTTTTATAGAAACCTGAAAATGTCTTCAGAGTGATGACGAATAAATAATTGTCAAATTTTTAATAAGGAATTTTCTTAAACAGTTTTCGCATCAGAAGAATATTGATGGTTTCCATCATTTGTGTCTCTTACAGATATCTTTCAAACTAAATTGTTTTGCTATTTTGGAAAATAAGTCTCTTCCTATGGACACAAAGGCGAATAACTCGTAAGTTATGCACGTCGTCGGGAAGATGAATGGATTTCACTTTCTTAATAGAAGTGTTTTAACCAATAGTTTTATCAAGCGAAGCATCGCGGATTAGCCTTCTATTAATTACAAAATCGTGTCGCGCGTTTTTTTCCAAAGTCGCCCGGAGATTATTCGGACCTATAATTAGTGTGAAAATGTAGTTAATGGGTCGGAAAACACGGTCGAAGAAATTCGTTAATGATTTCATTAAAACCAACATCTCACTGCCTTCGAATTACGTTACCGTTCGCTATTCAGCACTGCATGCGCTTAGATTTCGGCCCAGCATTCGTGTAATTAATAACGAGTTACTTGTCATTTTTCAAGTCGCTAGACGGCTTCTTAAATCTAGCGTGATAATCTTACAACTGTGGCGTACATTCTGCCGAGGATGACAGCGCCATCTGTTAACGTATCTTTAGGCTCTTCTTTTTGTAGATTTGTCTACCTTCAGTACCAGCGCTACTGCTGATTATTAAATTATGATTAATGCGTCTGACGTGGAATAAACTCCGAAATTTAAATCATCTTGATCCCGGTTTGGTACCATACGCATACGAAATTCGTAAAGATACCAGTTTTTGATTAAGAACTATGTAGGTTGCCATACAGAAATTGAATACCGATGTATAATAGAGGCAGTAGGGAGATGGAAATACTATTTCTATTTTTACACACTCTGGTACTTGGAACTTGTGCTTCGCATGAATTTTTATTCACTCTATACCTGGAGATAATTGAATCATATTGAAATACAAAATGAAACTTTTTGAATCTCCGTTTTTGATACAAGTATTTCATCTCAACCCTTCGACTCGTACGTATCACATGTGACATATTAGTAAGGGTAACCCAAGCAACAATTTTGGTCGTGAATACGTTAAAAAAGACCAATTTAGAGATTAGCGACCTAACCAATTTGGTTAGAATTTACCATAAAATTACGTTAAATTGTCGACAGTGGGGAATAAAATGGAAGTAAATTTAACGTAATATCGCAAACTTTAAAGAAAATTGGACTTCATGGTCAAAGTTAAATGTATCATCATCTTATTTGGAACATTAAAAATGCTCATTATAATTAGTTTTGCGAAGTTGTGATTACTATATTAATTAAATATTAAGCATCAAAGTGACCAACTACAAAATGGTAGACATGAATGCTCAAGTTATAGATATATAAATATGGCGAGACCTAATGAATTTATCACAAAGTCTAAAATACCTTCATTTTAGACCTATTGGTTGAATTGCTTTTATAGGAGAATAAACATAACCTCAAATAATAAGTGTATCAAATCGTAATAAAATAGGTTGAATAGCAAATCCACCTTAGACCGTTAAAACTAAAAATTGAGGAAATGTAATATTCAA
The DNA here is from genome assembly GCA_033557875.1 of Quadriops clusia. NCBI lineage: Eukaryota > Metazoa > Arthropoda > Insecta > Coleoptera > Hydrophilidae > Quadriops > Quadriops clusia. The sequence goes on along the minus strand of JAWQRP010000139.1, from coordinate 35,553 downwards.
GTATTTTTATGCAATTGAGTTAAAATTGGGAATTATATAAGTATTAACGTAAATTAAACTGAAATATAATTAATAAGGTGTAAAGGATATGAGGTTTATTTAGATGTTATATTTAACCAAATGTTGACCCGTTTTTTCACTTATAAGTTTCATGACTATTAAGTCATACTTTTGATGTTAGTTTTTGGTAATATAAAACTTCTAATCTTTACTTCAAACACATTTCGTGTATAAAGTTAAAAATTAAGTTGCAATTTACTTAAATTTAACTTATTTAAGTTATTTTTCCTTAACCACAGGTATAATTGACCAATGATGATGCTTGGGTAATACTTTAGCACCTGATATCATAATTTTCATAAATAATTCATAATTAAATATTGCCTAACGGGGATATACTCGAGACTCTTGATATTTAACAAAGTGCAAACAACGCATCGATAGGTTTGCATTGGTAAATATTCAGCAAATTTGAGATACTAATCTATCCGCAAATACAACCACGCATTCAGAGAGACTTCGTCCGAGTCGTCCAAGGCAGTATGTGTTAAGTGATCTCCACAGACAAACAAACAGACACACATAGCGAAGTCTAAACAGAAAATTACATTCACAGGGTGTGTCCGGATTACGTTCTCCTGGTTATTATCCGGGGTGTTTGACGTTCATCCAAGAAGCTTCGTGCCGGCGCATCTCATTTGATGAACAGCACCGCGCAACGTCTATCTATAGGAAACTGATTTAGTTGTCTAGCTTTTCGTGGGCGTGTTGTGTTTGTATCTGGAGGTCAGATAGTATCTGAGCGAAGTCGGGGATGCGCACGATTTATGACTGTGAAATCCATCTGCTATAACTCACGGCCATCGCCATCGCCATCGTATCGTGATACCGCGGGGTTGCTCGAGACCATTGTTGCTGCGGCACCATCGCATCGCCGCCGCCGTGGTTATGTTTGCGCACTGCGGGATCTCGTATTTATGAACGATGCTGATCGCCACTCGCGTACAACATTGGACACTGAACATGTAAATTGACAGCCTTAAGGATAACTTTCATTAGCGGTCTTTTTCAGATCCCCATAAAGCAAGATGCCTACGGTTTTACAATATTTGGCCCGATGGATTTTCAGCTTGAAGTGTTAATTTTATTTGACTTTATACGATTTAGGTTTAGCGAACAAGTTCTTAAGTCAAAGAACCTCTTCCTTTAATGTGTATATTATTTTCTTATCTTAGTCGTAAAGAAGTGCAAAGTTCCTGTCAATTAACGGTGGGTCTTCTGCGACACCTTGCAATAATTTTCCGTTCACATATACACTGTAAGAAATTTAAGTAAATAAACTTATAGGTGTATATTGAATAGATAATACTATTTTCTTGCAAAACTACATGAAATATATTGAGTAAAATAAGGCAGCATATGTGCGAAATGTAGTAAGTTAATATACATATATATTATATACTTAATATACATAGTTAATACAGCCCCTGGATAATTTTGGTTCATTCTGAAATTCTTAAAGGCTTAAAGTTTTATCTAACATATTCAGAATGACTTTAATAGTAGATTTTTTCTAAAACCGAGAGATGCGTGGCAATACTGAAAAAATAGCATATCACAATAACTCCACTATTGTCTTATACATACTTTGTATTTCTAATTTAAAAGTAAAGTATTTAGATTGTAAAGTAAAAGAGTATTATAAAAATGTGTCTTTATAGCCCTTCTAATAGTTAAATTTATTTTAAAAAAAGTGACCGCGTAAACAGCAAAATATTTTAAACGGCCTCAAGGTTTCGGCAAAATCCGCAAAAGCTTATGCAAGTTGCATCCCAACAGGTATTCACATAACGCTTCTGTCCTAGGATTAAGCCCCAAATTATACTCAACATCCTCTTAGGTACGACCGAAAGCTCCAGAAACTATTCAAGTGTTTCTGGGAAGTGCCCCTTAGTGTCGACCGTACCCCTGATCGGTAAATCATGAAACTTTGAAAGCGAACAGATTATTCTTTCCCTCTCTTCCTTAGCTGAAATTTCATCCTGACACACGCGTTTGCAATATTCTCATTCAATTCTTGTCAAGAGCAGTGGCCACTGGACCTGCCGTTCTATTTATTTACTGACACAAGAAACAAAAAAGGATGATTTCAAGGTTTTTGTGTACACCTTACTCAGGTACTATAGTACCAGGACTTAGCACATCATGGGGTTGTTCTCAAAGTAATTTGTTCATTGTCGAAGAGGTATTAGTTTTAGTAGGTATTATTCACCTTCATGACAAATAAGGATAAATCCGCTTCAAGACAACCTCTTCACAAATGTAGTACCTATAATACTTAGAAAACCATTTCATTGAACCCGCCAAATTTTGTTTAAACAAAAAAATACTTGTATTTCATTAAGCACTATAATAAGATATCGAGAAGGGAAACGATTGTTATGAGCCAAAACATAGCATTGTACATACATAGTATTGTACATACATAGTATTGTACATACGTAGTATTGTACATACGTAGTAGTGTACATATATAGTATTGTACATGCCACCCCTAAGGATCACGTATAAACACAGGAAACGTTTTGTATTTTTTCGTACAAACTAGACAGCAAAAATCCCGCTTTCCAGTCGCGTAAACGCCTAGACTTCATTATTTTTCTATATACCATTATATTCTCCTCAATCTTGAATATTTACCAGCTACCTCCGAGAATGCATTAAATATGCGTAACATGATTTAAAAATAACTACGCAGACAGCGTAATTCCTTTTATCTACACTTGTGGACACGTATATCTCTGTACACCCTAGAAAATAAGCAAGCTCCAAACGGAATACGTAATTGTAACTGATTATCTTACTTTGATATGATAAAATATAGTTAATGAAGCCACTTTAATGAATGATAATTTATATTATTTAATAATAGGTATGATAATATGTTCGAGATAGCAGGAGGTACTGTATAACGACGTCTTTATTAGTGATTGTATTCGCATGTACACTAGTACAAACTTACATAATTTTTTAAATAACAATTTCATAAGTTAAATTAATCGATTTATCGCAATTACAGGTTACATCGTAACAGGACGCCAACAATGATTGATGTGTGAATTTTAATTAACACGTTGTTGTTTGGGTGAAAGTCGGCAAGGCGGGATTTATTAACGCGATGATTTTGTATTGAACGCACAAACATTTCAATGTGCCATTACCAAGCAACTTTATGGTTCAATTAATGCGAAGAGCTAGTTTTCGTGGCGGAGCTTAGGCTCAAACTTAATTAAAAAGAATTTCATTAAGTTAACTGAATTAAGCATAAAAATGCCTCCGCCGAAAGACTAATCGAGCGGAATGCCCAAGAATCGTGCGATTTCGCCATATCGGTAGTGAGTATTGCACGGGAAATGTTTCAGGTAGCACCTTTGTTTTGAATTCACGATCGCAATTACAGCTGACTGTTGACAAATATGCCCAGTCAATGGCCACACCAATTATGAATCGGTAATTATTACCTTTTGCAGCCACAGCTATTAGTGCTTCTCGCTAGATTTTAATGGCCATCACAGTCTGTCAACTCGGAGCGCTTCAAATGAGTTGTTAGCGACATTCCGATTGCTTCACAAGCTGGTTATAGCTCACGCATTATGTATTATTACCCAAAGCATTGCAAATTCCTAAAAACATTCAGTACGCTTGAGAATTAAATGCCTTAGGTATTCCATTATTGTCAAGCATTTAACCGTATTATACTAAACACTAAAAGTGGATTAGTGATTGTCCGCTTGATAGGCTCAGGGCGAGCACTTGAAAGCATTTGAACATAAACGTTCTATAATAATAAACGATTCCAGACTTTCCAGAAATTGATCTAAAGTGGAACACTTGGCCGTACGAAAATCTCTTCTCTTATTTCAGCCATTAATTTGACTGCAGAAAAGAGGCCTTTTTGATGCCGCCGCTGAAATAGAATTATGAGGCATATATTTTTACCAATGCATTTTTCACAGAAAATTATGTTAGTCTGCAGGTTCGTGCGCATTTTAACATTAATTTTTATTGTGTCAAGTTGCAAACACATTTCCTAAAATAAACACTTGAAATGGGATCCGACAACAGTTTCGGCTTTCCTTTCGGCTGGCGTTCTCCAGCCGGGATGAATGTAAACATGTCATGATTATAAAACGGCACATCTTGCTTTTTTAAAGTCAATATGATGAAACATGGCCTATTTTATAAGTAGCTACTGACGCCTATTATATGAACGCATCATTCAGTCTAAATTCATTTCAGGATTCATTATAACTATTATTATTATTCTTATTATTGATATTATTATTATTATTAAAAGTTTGCTCCAAAGAATAACGGTTCCCAATCCCGTTGTTTTTCTCCGAATAATTTATCTTTTTGTTGTGCAAAAGACTCGTTATAAATCACGCGGTTGCACGCTGTGACATCTCAGTTATGGGCAAGACGGTGTTCGTTAAAAGTAAGGATTCTTGAAAAGCAGCGTGAGGCAAAGGCTAGAAAAATGATGCTGCACCTCTGGTCATAAGTGAAATCGTAAAGCACCAATATTAATTTTGGATTGTGTTTGACAGCTTGCGGATTGTCTTGAAGTTGAGGCTGAAACATCGTTGTCCCTTTTCAGCTTAAAACAACAACATCGGGCCCGTTTTACATATGAATGAAGGAAGCAAAGTCCACTGTCCGGAAGTCGTTTGTAAAACTGACGCAGATATTTGTAGAGAGTAATCTTGACTGCTTCATCGCAAGGAAACAATCAATTTGCTGGAGAGCATCATGCGCCTTATTTGTCTTAAATATATTACTCACCGTGCGCTGGGCTGACAGGATTTTATAATTGGTAGTGGGAAATATGCTTACCTGAAAAGGAAATAGACGCGATTATTAAGATCATAATTTCAAAGTCAGATCAGATTAGATAACTGGTTGAGGTCATTACATTACACTAGACCTACACCAACACAAACGGAGATTACTCGTTTACTCTTTGGAACATTATTTATAAAAAAAGGAATTAAATGGTAATGTAACGTCAAGTAGTCACTATCTTGTTTAGCTTAATGTAGAAATTATGAGAATGTAATTCCAGTAAAGAATACAGCAATTACAGAAGTAGCATCATGTTTGTTGAGGCATGTGTTCATACAAGAGATAATAATCAAACAAGGTGCAGAAGTTAGTAAGACATAGTCAGTTGCATCAACGAAAGAAGACATTTACGTAAACAGTGGCACCTTAATGACAAAAAAAAGATAATCGAAAAAAGATTTCTTACCGTTTACATACTTTTTACTTAACATTTTTTATGCGCTTTTGTGCACGCCATTTGTACATTTAGTGATCAGAATAGCGACTAAACGTTTTTTACATGAAGCAGTCTTCGATGTTAAATTCTTTGAAGTCTACCACTCTCCCTTGGAGCGCCACGAAAATACTCGAAATGTATGTAATGGCTCTTATCGTCCTCTTTCTCTAATTACGTGTAATTATCATAATCTTTATCGGTTTAGAAGTACTGGTTTTGATATTTTCTTTGTGTAATTGGGAGTTAACGACTGGTTTTTATTGCTTTCCGAACATAACAATTTAGTTATCTTTTCGGTAGTACGTAAGATAGTAATCCTGAAATATTTTCCTAATACATTTTCTCACAACTGTATAGTTACAACTGAATCAGAAATTTTGTAAGAATGACGAAATTTTTCTTCGCTACTCCTATCCCTGCGTGATTCAAATTTTATTTATATTTAATATCCACCTACGCGGAATAAAGAATTATTACTAGAAACGGATTATAAACGATAAATAGGTATAAATATCTTCGGATTTGAAAAACATGACCAATGATTGCTTGTTAGGAGGAACATTATGTCAAAGCAATTGTACTTTTCAGTTCTTTCGCCTGGAACTTGGACCGATCACACTATAAAACGAACGTTAACAACTGCATAATTTTCTAATTTGTATTCCAACCATTACATATTCAAAACTTTGAAGGCTCCATAGCGTTCTCTTTTATTTTATGTCTTGATAGCTTCGTGGATTATTCTTTCATTTGTAAAGTTCAACACCATTAACACCAAAAAACTATTAAGGTGTTATAAATATTTTTGATAAACATTTATTCCTAGCGTTAGGTTTTTGTAGTTTACAGTCTATCGTGACGCATTTGACAGATAGAGATAATGATAATATTTAATAAAAAATAATATCCATTTGAATTTGGGAAGAAAATATCCATTTTTATAGACTACATTCTAAAATAAAAAATATATAAACTATACGTTTATACGATAATTTGTTTTATAAGGGGGCGATTTGATTTGCGAAACACCGCATTCTATAAAGAAATTGGTAATTTAAAAATAAATCGTTCATTACGCTAAAAGCAATACAACCAGACAATTAAATCAGTATAAATGGTGACAATCGTGAATGAGTCGCGATCTTAGTATTAACCGCGTTCATGTTACCCAAGAGTACAGTTTATTGTCTCCTCTGGAACAAGACAACAGCTAGCACAAAGGTGATCGTAAAATTTTACGACTAAGTCTGTGACCAAAATGACTGCCGGGGCAAAAAGACACAACAAGTTTGATGTTTATAGTTGATGTTTTGATTTTTTCTGACAGGATCGCTCTTAATTGATGTGTCAGTTCTCGGGAACGCCGACATTTCTTTATTGTTTCTCTCAAAGAGGCTATTCCAAATTTTATAGCCGCAGCCGCAAAAACAAGAAAATTCTTTGCATTATTTGCATAAACCATTGTCTAATTTCTTCCAAACTGGAATGCGCAATATTTGAAAGTTAATGATATGGAAATTAACTCGAGCTAGTTTTTTACCATTTTTTATGGATACATGAAAGGCAAAATATTTTTCTCTGGTGGCGCTTTTCTAATTATAAAACTTCCATATGTACAGTAAGTAATAAGTGTCATTACTCCGGTATAATACTGTAATAGTAACGTTTGTAATTTTATCGTCGTACAAGACTGCTCGCAGCTAAAAATGCGACTAAATTTTTTATAGGAATATTATTGCATGCGAACATTAATATTCAATTAAAACTGCGCGGACTTTCCTCGATGCAATTAACGCTTTATCATATACATGTAAGTTACATTTAATGTAGGTAATTATGTATTTAATTGACGAGTACATTCTTTATTATAAATCCTTATTTAATAGCTGGTAATGGATTCGAACCATTTACTAACTTCTTAACTGTTATTAATTATCGCAGATGCTATCAGTTTGTAGATTTTATTGTTAACCTTGCTTTTGTCTAATACAAATATGTGTTGTATTAAACGCTCTTGAGGTTACATACTCGTACTCCTTAAATAGGTGCTGGTATAATTCAATTTCTGCACAATTGGCGGAGGCGCGCGACCACTAATGTAGTTTGTAAGAATACAAAACTCGATTTAATAAGTTTTCTCAGCTACATATTACTTCTACTAAAAATGACACGCCCTTCACATGATTTGTATAATTATAATTGCTTATGTAAAATTGTTGCAAATTTATTACCTTCGTTTATATTGTCTAGTATCGTTTATTTGCATTCGTTTAGTACATAAGCGCTGTGCAGTTTGATGTATCTCTTATTATATGGATAATATAGTCGGCAGCAAGTAAATCATACGTTGTAAACCTGGATAATGAATATATTTAGCTCGGGAAGGTTGTTTTTTCCGATTTGCACCATCGCAATGAGCATCGTTTTAAGATATGGGTTGTTGGTCAGATAATTGGCAAAAGCGGGAGCAATTAACGTTGCCGTCTGGCTATAGTGGTTTTTGCCACCGCCATTGGTAAATAATTGCCGCTGCGGTATAGTCCGCATTTATATGTTATCATTAAGAGCAGTTTTTAATTGTGCAGAGCAAGTTTTATAAAGACATATAAATGGGATCAGTCGCAAATCACGCGTATTTAAAGGTCTGCGTATTCAGTCGGCTTCCCAACACTGCCGTGTGATGTATTGTATGAGGTCAACAACATCCTGTGACCATCTCAAAAAATATCAATTACATTAATATTTTACGTACATTTAACGCTGGCTGCTCACTCGTTCCTTGGAAGTCGGCCAAATTTGTTACTTTCCACGCTTTGACAAAATTGCTTCAATGGCCTCAGCGTTATTTCAAAGCAAATTTGCAGCTAATGCTTTGACTCGGTACGTTTAAAACTAATAAAACACTTGAAGTTGTCACATTCACAAGTTATACGTATACAATTGGCGGAGGCGCACTGTCGAATCACAGGTCATTAAAAGGCATCGCACCTACACAGAGCATGATATCCTTGTTAATTCAAAACGTTTCTACATCAGTACAGTTGTAGCCATCTATATCATAAATATGCAGCATTAGCATCATTTGCAGTAGGTATGCAAACTTATCTTTATTCGCGTGATTAACATTTAATTTTAGAAACAAGGCGATATTCATTAGTATGCAATTTAATTAAGGCGCTTGCACATGGAAGCGAAGTAGATGCGCTACGCATTCGTACGCTTATAATTGACACAATCGGGCCTTGTTGCAAGTGGTGAATAATAAAATAATAAAATAATTCATTAGTAAGAGAGAAGTAATTATATGCATAGGCAGTCAAACCGAGAAATTGATAAATAAGATGGATGGTTTCGCAAATTTTAATGAAATCTCATTAAAAAGGCAATCTAAGGTAGAGAAACTGGAACTCAGTCGTACATAATGATTGATGTGTACAATATAACATCATCTTTAATTGGTTTTAGTTTATTTTCCCCAAGTAATGCATCAACGAGGTCGTTTTACGAAAAAAATATCCACAAGTTATATAATTTGTGTATGCGAACGTATGCGGGGGCATGATGTAGTTATATACAGTAGGAGGTATTAGTTCATTGTTTATAATTTTGATTTTTATAACAAATAGTAGAAAAGTGTTCATATATTCAGGAAAATTGTATTTCTCTGTAAGAATATTATTTGTGTGGTAGTAGAACTTCTTGATTATAAGGAATACATTACGAAGCAGATTTATATAATTTATCTTATTAATTTACATAAAATATTAACTATTTCGGGACAGATAGTATAACATAGGTTCACTGTAAATATATCGGTGTGGAAAAACTTTATGTCTTAACTGCATGATCAACGAAATGTACTTCAATAGTGAATTTTCAAAAACTCCTGGTACCCTGTCGTCTGCTCAATAAAAGATTGTAAATTTAAAAGATTACTAAACATCAAGAATAAAATCTATTTATAGAAACATAAATGAACATTTATAAAATAATCAAGGCATAAAGTATTTAATCCAAACACGTGTTCCAAGCAACTTAACTGTACACTAGCGTTGACACTCTTAAAGGCGGAATTATTACACATAAAGGTACCACAATAACATAGGGTCTGATGGTATGTGTAGAGTGATAGACTCAGATAGTATTTATTTTTAAATAAACTTTGTATTGTATAGAGTACATACAGTAATTTGTAATAAATCTCATAGATAAATCACATTATGTACTTTTGACATTAAATCATTTAATTTTTGTTACTATGAAATATAATTCATTGTTTAATATTACAAGATGGCGTTTGTACCTTATAATAAAAAGAATAAATTATGATATTTCGAAGTGAACAAAAAACCAGCCCGAAAACCTTTTCTTCATCTTCCTGTACTTGACTTTTGTAAATGACAAAAACGATCCTTAAAATTAGTGCTGCATTAGTTCCATTTTTATAACTGTTTTGTATCCTAAAAACTTCTGGGTTTCGAAATAAAATACCATTTAACATAGACGTGCTAGAAAACGGAAGCAATATAAGAGGTCCTCGTCGTTAATTGATTTCCGACGTTAACAAAAAATATTCGTCAGATTTGGTTGTAGATTGCGTGCAATAAATGCATCATAAAAGTGGCCGTAAACACAAGTTTGTTCGGTCTCTTGCGTGCTCAGCAACCTCATCGTGCTTCAAAGATACTGAACTAAGTCGTCAAAAAAATTCTAGCACAGGAATGTATATTGAGTAAATGAGACATCTGCACTTTTTGCCTTAATTTCTTTTGAATAATGACGTACTATTACTCTTATCATTATAATGTTCGTACATAGATTAAACGGTGGCTTGACTTCGACGAGATGTTTAAAACCAAGATAGAAAGCGATCTTTTGTTTTCCGTGGCTTAACTATGCGTGCGCGAATACCTAATTATTTCTAACTAAACTCACATAAATAAACTAAGAACCTGAAAATCAAAAAAAAATAAATTCGTGATCTCTCGGACATGATTGTAAACAAATTAAAACATAAGCAAATTTACGTATGATGTATGCTATTCTATATGTTTCTAATGTGAGTAAGAAAACAAAATATCCAAAGCTATCCAAACTAAAGTTTACATTTAATTAAGTGGCGGCAATTATAGTAGTTCTCAAGTTGTAATTCTGCATTTACTTGTTGCATGATTTAATTTAGGACATTTGCTGACTATCTACTTTCCCTATAGGTATATCTATCTCCTTGAAAAAATGCACACAGTTGCCAGAGACTCATTTAACAGTTTTACGTTAGCAATTTATAGAAAAGGTAAAAGATGCCAACCTAGTGCACACTGCTGTACCGACAAGGTACAAGGTTTGCAAAAGCAACACCGTATATTATCAAGGATTGACGTATGGATGCGTGCAGAACGATTATTTTTGAGAACTACATTCTGGTTGGTATGTCTTTATGCTGCCATTCCACATAATGACGATTTATATGTATTAAACATCCGCGAAAAAGTTGTTCTACTAGATTTTTTCCTGTTCTGGTTTCGTTCCCGTTTGTTGTCAGCAACGTTAAATTGTTTGCTTTACTTTACTTATTAGGCAACGACAAAAACGCCTATCTATTTGTGGCGTTATAGTTTTATTATGCTTTTGCGCTACAATTTAGCCGAAGAAGTCATTTAATTAAATCAGGTCGGCTTTTAAATATTGAAAGGTGCGATTTTTTACTGTCAATTTAGCTGCACAATCGCATTCTTCGGGGAGGCTTGTCGTTGAAATGCTCCTGTGACTTAAAAACCATAGCATCACAAACGAGGCTCTACCTTACTGAATTATTTATTAGTACAAACTCGCTACCAAAGGCGGATCCCGACAATTATTTGTTGTTTCTATTCCAGGGGGACCACATTGATATTTACTAACCTTTCAGTTTTTGTCCTACAAACCACACAATCAATTGAGTCTTATTGGTATTCAAAACAAATCTACTTACATGTTTTTTGACAACCATTTCTTAAATACTCACAATAAGATGCTAATGAAAACAGGGTAAATTTTTGTATCGCAATATGTAAACGACTATATAATAAAAAATGAAATATATTAGGTGTAAACAAAAAATATTCCCCAAAAAGAGTATCATAATTTCCGGCGGCGCCTTTACCCTCACGTTGAAATTAAATTGTAGCTTCATAATTACCTCGGGATGACGAGGTCTTGCCCAGGTACCAGAATGTGGTTGGTTTCTTAAAACAAATTATAAAAATGTTTTTTTTTCTCGAACAAAAACATGAAACAATAAACTCTACTTGTTAACCTTGCTCAAACTTGTGCAGTATGTCATACAATGTGTCGACGAGTCTATTAAAGTCGTAAGCAGGTCATTAATTTTCTTATTTTATTAAACATAATGTTTGCGTTGAAAATTCATAAGTATTTAAATTTCGTGTTTAACCGCACATAAGTTGATTCAACAAAGCATTGCAAAATTTATTGGACTAGACGAATTATGTAACGTCTACATTTATCGTTGCACAAATATTTCGTACCCGTCACTTACTCAATAATTAAATTTTAAATATTCAGATATAATTTTAATACATGTGCAATGCTATTATCTAAACACTCATTAAGTTAATATTACTTTAAAATATATAGCTGCAAAAAATAGACACACAGAAAAATTCAAACCACGTTCTACGGTAGTGTTTGTTCCCCAAGTAAAAGAAATGTACACAGAGTTACATTTATATTGCTTTTCTTAAATAGACGATAGACAATGGAATTCAGGGATTGTTTGAAATTTCGACACTCGATAGGTGCCATAAAGTCAAGCAAACATATCAAAGAGTATTGAGATGTGAATTGGTGGTCAGACGCTCTTGGTGTTAATGCGTATGTTTGTAGAACTTGATTCTGTAATAGAGCCGCATTCCACCGTCGGTCTCACTTCAGTTTGAGAACGACGCTAGCCACAAAAATTACACACATACCATAATCACAATATTTACCTACCTTTTCCAGAATTATGAATAGCACTTGTTGCGAAATTAATAGATTTCAACCGTAATAGTTCCACGTCGGGGTCAATAATATCCCGTTGGTTAGCAAAAGCAATTTTTCATGCTATGGGATTTTTCAGCTGTTAGATAATTTTCCGTTCGTTTCTAATTTGAAAGTATTAAGTAGTTTTCTCGGCGAATATAACTGCGGTTACAGCGCACAGACGTCATGCAGCTATATTTATTGAAAATATTCTTACTATCAAGATGAACGTAATCGGATTATCTTTTAAACCAGTTGTTCGGAAATCAAGTAGCTGCATTAAAAATAATCTGCAATTTCATCAATGTTGCTTTCTGGACATGTAAGGAAAGTTATACATAATCTCAACTAACTATCTAATATGGAGCATACTTATTCATAAATATTCCTTACAAAATTTTAATACATTCGAATAAATATTACCTACCAATGAGTGCAGTTTTATTAAAATGTTTACAATTTTGTGTACATATAAAAGAGAATTATCTCTCATTGAATTTGCCACTCTGTTACAATTAAAGAGTCGATCGGACATAAAAGTAATGAATGGAAATATATAATTTAATTGCGTAGTTGGAAAAGTCGTAAACATCAAATTGATCGCATACAAAGTACTATGCGCCTTTTAGTTTCAATAATTGCGAGCCTGTTCATTGTTATTCTATTATAATGCAATTTTATGCTTATTTGATTAACCAGGATTGACCTAAAGGAATAACACAAAGTTAATCAATGGACTTCAGTTGGGAGTGCAATTAAAATTGCAATCGTATTTTACATATGCCCATCAACCGAATTTCATTTGTGCTTTTAATGAGGTTGGCAGTAATAAGAAATATTTGATAATAGGAAAACGTGATTAATAGCCATGTGATTTCAGAATAGTGATGCAGGTGTTGACATTAGATTGCACATTATGTCTTAAATTAAAAATTATACATATAATTGCATTTACATTTCAATAAACTTCCGTAAGAATTAATCTAGCTAGGAGAACCGAAAATACTGTTACACGATAATAGAGATTCATTGCTATACACTACTTTTTTAAATTTATTGTGACATTTTTATTTCTCAAATTTACTTTTATTTTTTAGATTCAAATAAGGCGTGTTCTTGTAAAATAAATAAATAAGTCCCGAATGATATTTACCTTACATTCTCGAATTATTCTTACAAGTAAGTAACTTTCCAGAAGAAATTTTTACAACAAAACCGTTCATTTATGTGTTAAAAGTGTTGATCTGCAAACGACCCTCAATATTGTGTTTGCTTTTATTTAGAAGCAGAAGTTGTGGGGATTTTTTTTTCGTTCTCTAGAGTTTTTATAGAGCTTGTATTTTCCTTTTACCATAATTGAAGTTGTAAAATATCTGTATGAACATGCAAGCAGAGCGCTAACAAGGCAACATGTTTCATAAACGTAATACGAAGGTAAGACATAATTATGCATCAGTTGCCACGGGTAAGCTTATGCACTCCATCGTTGTAAAACAATTGTGTTCGTGTTTATTATCGATGAGCTCATCTTGTAATAAAAGGGGCACATGTTCAGCGTGCGAATTACTTTAATAATCTTAAATTATTTTAATAAGTTAATCGTGAATTGACCAGACATGGTTCGCTGCATCTGTTGTGTGACTAGAATGACGGAGAATTAACACAGCTTGTTTCGAATGTCCGAGTCGCCAGATTTTATACAAATTAATTTGAATTCCCCTAGGCATAAGCTTCATTAAATTAATTGATTAAATACGAGACAACATGTTTGTTAGTTGCACTAATAAAAATAAAAAATGTTTTGATTTTTGATCTTTTTTCAGGGGCAGTCTTTAACTACGTTTGTATTAATGGGAAAGAGAGGGTAAATTTTATTTGTTTTCTTTAAAGGCGTCAGAATTAATATTTTTGTATGATAGTACACGTAGAATTATTGCAAAGTTACATTTTATCATTAGGCTAAACTACCTACGAATGTGTGTTAAACACTTTACATGAAAATTCCACAAGCAATAAGATAAATGTGTCTCCACCGTCGACAACCGTGGTTATTGAAATAAGCTCTACAAGGTAGACCCATAATAGACACCAATAACAATATATTTAATGATGTGGTTACAATAGGCGATTTAACGAGGTGCTAGTGTGTAATTAAATTGTTAGTTTCGTTGTATTTATGTTGTTGTCGTAAGTGCTCCGAACAAAAGTAGGTGGTAGCCACAATCATTTACCAACTAAGTACTTGGGATTATTCTGGTAGTGGTAGGTAGGTTGTGATTTTAGTTATTCTATGAACACGTCCTACTCTGCGGTTTAGCCTGCTTCAGTAACGAAGAAGTAAAAAAACAAAACTATGTTGTTGTTTAGGAATAATAATAGATTGTATAGTTTATGTAGGTTTTTTAAATTTAATTTAAATGTACTATTAGTAATTAATGACAACGAGTTGAGGAAAAAATCGTGATTTATCAGCATGAAATAAAAATTCCCTTATGGTATTGCAATGACGGCTGCAAACATTTTACGAGGCGAAATCACATTGTAACCTTTTTGAAAGCGCCCACTGAGCCAGGAAGGCCAAATGTATGTTTAGTATAGAACAAGTGAAGCCCAAGTCCTATATCGCCGTGGCCAAATAAAGAAATAACCTGCTGTTGCGTGAATGCAGCAGAGAATTCTTTCATGACTCCACATATTCGGGAGTTTTTAGTAACCTGCGTTCTATTCACTAACAAAGAAATCATGCCATCGCTGAAATGCTAAAGATTTCTGGCAATGCCTCAACGTTACGTGCTGTTCTATTCTACGAATAGAGAGATCGTTAGGGATATTTATCTCTTTCAAACGGAAAATGCTGGCCTAACGACGTAGTTAAATGTTTGTTATGTCCCCGGTTCCGGTTTGAAGTCCTACAAATTGGAGTAAATCCGCGCTTTGTGGCGATTACTCTTTTGCTGTGTAACAAGGATTTTGTGATACGCTTCACGATTAATGACTTAGCGTTGAAAAACAAACTTTGCAGCAAAATTCTACAAGGAATGTTAGAGGGAAGACTTAATTCAAATGGAAATGATTGTCAATTTTAGTTAACAATGATACATTCTGGTGTACAAATGAGATTGATTGCAAAGGCATCCGTTGCAAAATCTCAAAACAAGAGAGAAGAGTAGGTACACTGTAGAAAATAACTACTATCGGTGTAAAATTTACTATGATATTTATAATAACATTACAAGAACAATACGTGCCGTTTTACATATTCTTGTAATGTTACCATGAATATTATAATAAATTTTACACCGGTATTCGGTGCATATTGCATCATTTTTTACTGTGTAATTAAAATATCATAATACTTAATTATTACATATTCATCTGAACTATTCAATAAATATTGATGGAATAAGTATTAATTTTTATTTTATGATAAAAATATATAATAATGACTTTCCGGTCGTTATATATCTAAAAACACGAAGTTTAAAAGAATTTATTTTTGTTTGAACCTTAATATCAAACATATTTTTAGTATAACTGATAACTGACAATTGCACTTACTTGCAGAGTTATATACTGCACGTAGATTAATGGAATATTGAAATATGTATGTATAAGGAAAGAAAACATTACCTATATATTAAAATGTATTGAGATGAGTAGGTAAATCACTAAACCTAGATATGGCCTTTCAACTCATGTAGTATGTATATGGGCTATGTGTACCTACTTATTTGCACAATAAGGGATAAGCAATATCCCGTATCTTACCGCTTGCTTTTGTATTTTTATAAAACATTTAATTTTGCAGCTATTTAAATTAACACAAAGTGAAATATTAAGACACGGACAAAATATTAAAATTGTTACCTAAAATTTGTTTTATACAAATTACCAAAGGTAACTTTATTGCGCCTAAAATAACAAAAAATTTTTGTGCAAATCATTGTACCCATACATTCCTCATTTTACTTGATTTAAATTCATTTGCAGACACAAAGTTAACAAAACATCAATTCATATCAATAAATAATGGCTTATTTTACTCAGTTTGATTAATTAATGAAGATTTTAAATTAAGTACATTTCTCGCGAAAGTTTTTATGGAAATCTGCAAATATTTTAACTGAAATAAGTTATTGAAGGACTAAACTTACTATCAAAATTCGTGGTCCTACAAAACGCATCGGGACCGGTGCACCAATAGAATTTGATTGTCCCGCGCAAAAGAAAAAGAAATACTTATTATGCTATTATATGAATTGAGATTTGTCTGTGCGCCTCCACCAATTGTGCATGGACCCGACAAATCCTAAGTAGCAACCCCAATTTATCATTATCTCTTAATATATTTTCCTCTTTGGGAAACTAAACTATCCAACTCACCCTGGAGGTGCAGGTGGATGGAAAGGCGCTGGATGCTGCATCCTAGGATCCCAAACATAGCGTCCCTCGTGGGTGCGCTGGTCAACCGGGATAGGAGCGTGAAACGCGAAAGCCGACGGAAATTGAAGAGGCAGGCCTGCAGACATAGCACTTTGAAAGTCGGCTTCCTTTTCTGGCATTGCACACCAACACTATCACAGATCACTGGTCAAACTGTCATCGCAGTTCGCTAATCCACAACGAGGGTTGTTAAACGGAGTTCGCATCTGCACAACAATTAGTCATTGTTGCGAAACCACACGCTCGACCGCATCACTTGGCGCGCGTTTTTTGGGGCACCTTTTACGGCAGTCACTCTCCACAGACGGGACACATGTATTCGGTCCTGAAAGATTCACAAGTCAAACGCCGAAGTTGGAACCAAAGGAAACTAACTCCCGGCTGCCATCTAGGAAAAGCAATTCGCACTAAATTAGATGACTCAATTAAGCGCCAAACAAGGAAGTGTCCTCTTCATGTAAGATGTCAGCAGGCTCGTGTAAGTTTCTCCGGTTTTTGTAGCGCATCGTTGCTAGTGGTGCACAAGAAACAGAACAACAACGCTCGTCAGTAATGTCTGTCACACTGAATAAGAGCAATTAAATTTGCATCGCGTTTTACTCTGAATAAATGCCAAGTCTAGACACTTTAATTTATTATTACTTCTTGCCTGTAATCATTTCGGGGTTTCAAGGAATCGCCTTATAATTACACGCTAGGCTGGATTATCACATTCAAAATAGTCGGAAAATGCAATTAAGAGAGTACTCCGGCCTAGAGGTGCGAAGCAAACCTATTGTCAATCACTACATATGTTTGTTTATTTACGTACGTAATTAAGAATAATTATCGTATAGTCCGTACAGAGGCACATGCTCCATTTGATAACTGGGTAAATACGACACACCAAACTGCGGACTACGATCAACTAACTAGCATAGCAAGAGCAGTTGACAGGCAGACCTTACAACTCAACTAACGAGTGTAGAAGAGGGGGCCCCGCGGGGAGGGGCTTACACCATGCCCGACTGCGATGGAATGAACTCGCATTCTATATTTTCTTCACACAGTGGCGCAGAAGAGGGGATGTTGTGTTTTGGTGCTAACTTCTGCACCCAATCAACAGCTTGCCTTCACGTAAAAGCTACTCCGGAGAATCGGATATTTATAAAACTGAAAATTCACTACCTGCACATCATTTTTAATAAACATTTTTCTAGCATTATTTAATACCAATGTATACTTACCAATACCAGGAAATAACAAAACCATCTGCAGGAAGGTTTTTGTGAAGCAACTCTAATCTTTACATATGTAAAATTTTTTTGGTTCTTATTGCAAAACGCCTTATTTTCGAATACTTTGAGAACGGAATTTTTGATGCATCATAAAATTGGGGTGTAAACTCGATGCCAGACATGGTATGAAACTTACAGGAGGTATCGCTAGCGCTTTTTAATTTAAAATGCTTCGAATTGTCGCACCATTAATTTCCGCACTTTTATGATGTGCGCGCTAAAAGGTGGTCCAAAATCTTTATTCTTCCGGGAATTTATGAAATACAATAGTGGACTGTAATACCGAATAAAAATAAAGAAACGACTTTAAGAAATTCTTAATAGCAATTGATGCCTACATACATACATACATACATACATACATATTCGATGAATGTGGTACAAATATTGGAAGTTCTAATCCTTACAAAAGCAGAACAGAGCATTGATTCAATTGCTACAGCTACATAACAAATGAAGCATTCTCTACACCTTCAGTGGCGCACCAATTTAAAGCGTAAAGCAATTTAAAGCAAGAATATTTAGATAGATTTTAGAAATACTCCTTTTATAAAGTTATAGCACCGTTTAAAAAAACGTATCATTCATCAACACATCTCTAAAGTTTAAAGTAAGCTTCAACACTTTATGCGATATTTTTCTCACCACCTAATTAATTCGTATCTCCATAGGATTTGCAACCGTTCATTATCAACAAAGTTAAACAATTACCATAAAGTGTGTCAGATTTATGATAATATTCGGTGACTCGTCATTTCACTTTACGCATTTTGCAACAGGCTCATTCATAAATAGAACAATAAATCAATTCATTAGCATCATTCATAATTTAAACAATAATTACCTATCTTCTAGCATTCTTGGAAAATGACTTCATTTTCTCACAATTAGCGTAAATTGTTGCTAAACGCTGCTACTTTGTACAAATGCAACGAATCGTTAAAGAGCTGGAATTCGGAAATATTACATGCACATTTGGGTTCTAATTGAGCAAGACTATCGCCGCAAGTCGTTTTAATTAATCAGTGAGTGCATTACTGGTTTAATTCTACGCAAAAGTCTAATCAAATTTGTTTGCAATGAGTAGGCTTTATATGGAAATGACGCCTATAGCAAAAATTCTTTTTCGGCACTTGAACAGCACACTTTTTATAACACATAAATAAGCAATAAAAACGGCTTGATGGCACGCGCATGACCTGTCAACAAAACACTAACCCAGTAATTTATAAAAGTTACGATCTCCATTTATTGACGGTCTTTTCATGAAGAACTAGTTTTTGCATAATATCACGTCCCATAATTAATAATGGTATCATTTTGAAAACGTGCCGCAAAGGAGATTTTTTAACATAATAAATGATCGCTTACTACCGACCAAATAATCGCCGGTGATTTTTGTTTCTTTTTTATATAGAAACGTATTATTTATTTTTGCTTTCTTGAG
Organism: Quadriops clusia; assembly: GCA_033557875.1. Classification (NCBI taxonomy): domain Eukaryota; kingdom Metazoa; phylum Arthropoda; class Insecta; order Coleoptera; family Hydrophilidae; genus Quadriops; species Quadriops clusia. The sequence continues at coordinate 16,022 of JAWQRP010000139.1, read as the reverse complement.
ATAGAAATACACATATGGAGATACAGCGGCGAGTCATCAAATTAAATTATGTATGGGGATCTGTTGTGCACGTACGTTTGTAAAATGACTAATCACATTTTCGATTAAGTAAATAAAATTTCGGTACCTACTATCTTAAGTATCTACATCTGTTTTCCTCTTAAACTCTTGAATTACATAATCCACAATCATGACTGAGAAAGCCTTTGAACCCATGAGACCAACCAACGCCCAGAGACCCAAAACCCGCTGGATCTATAAAAGAAATACAAAACACGTATTAATTCTAGTATTTATTTTATTTAAACCAGAACCAGATTTAAAATCGTAGGAGTATTCAGTTTCTCTCGGAGTGATAAAGTAAATAGAAATATTGTTGAAGCGCTTGTGGACAAAAGGTTTAAATAAGAAATACGAACAGAGAGGGCCATATAAACGATGACCTCTAGACTACAGCAGGGATAGAGATGGAGCACCCAGCGGGCAGTGAAGTGAAAGAACCTGCATCCAAATTCCATAGGACCTACTTCGTTCGGAATAGCATGCTGATACTCTTCCTTCGGAAGATGTTTCAATATACAGGCTTTTGTAATAAAATCTTCAGTGCTGGCGTCTCAACCTAGAAGCTGGTGGCCACTTCGGTGCAAGCACCTTTTAATTAAGAGATTCAGCCTAATGGAAATTATATCAAGCGGGAAAGCGAGAATATCGTGATGGTGCATCGGTTATAATTAATATTTGAGATGTGAAACTGTATTTTCCTTCTTAGTTAACAGCATATCGAGTCTGACCTTAACTTTCCCATAAACTCCTTAACAAACTTTTCCATTGACTCCTTAACGAATTTGTCCATAAACTCCTTAACAACTTTTCCAACAAAACTATGTTATTTCTTCTTTTTAGAGGTATTTTAAAAATTAATGTCTTTTAATTTTCATTTTATTGTGAAGAAATCACGTAATTCCTTTAAAGCGCATAGGCAGACCCCGTCGCCAAGTCTTCTTCATCAAGAAAGTAAACAGAGAAATGAAAAGAAATGTGGGATGAGCTGCAGTCATTTTAAAAAGAAGAACAACGCCCGTAGTGGAGTGTAGAAGATTGGGCTAACCTTGAATATATAAATGAAGTTATTAAGACATTAGGCGGTTATGGCCACACTCGCTGGCTTCGCCTGAATTATATTATTATATGTATCTCTCAGCAAAATCACAGGAGCTATACCTAATTTGGTGGATGTATTAATTATAGGCAACATGGCCCTGTCACAAGTCGGCTCTGTGGAATCCTCGATTCGGCGTAACGATTCTAGGGATCGAGCTCAGGGCAATCTTTTATTGCATCGAGTAATTATTTGTAAGGCGCTTTTTTGTACAGAACTTCGATACCTACCTGGTCATTTCTCTTTCCCCTAGTTAGATATGGTTGTTATGATGTAATAATTAAGCGGAGGTCTTGGTTTATTCTTTTTTATTCTAATGCGGCTATTAATTTTAGACAATAAATTATACTTTAATCCCCAATGACAGCATTTAAATTTAAAAGCTTTATTATGTTGTGAATGTGAATATACTTATGAAAATATTTGCCTCTTAGCGCTGTGCAACTTAACCTACCGTACCGACTTCATTTTAAGACCACAAATTTATCGTAATTTCTTCATTTATATCGACTAAATTATGAAGGTATGCAGAATTTATTCCGGCGACTATATTATCGGTTTAAGTATTTATGAGATTTTAATTTTATTGCTTTATTATAGAACCTAATTCAAAAATGTTGATATAACCAGCAGTGCTGAAAGTTTTACATTTGCTTTATGGTATTTACCACTTAAAAATCGTTTGTAACTTATAGAAATATATTATAAACAACTTTTCTCGTGGCCTTAATTATCATCATTTTCGATTGTCTTAATAATTTTCACAACGCTTACAAGTTTTAAGATAAAACATTGTTAGGGTCACCATGCGAAAAATTTGTGTGAGATTAGAAAATAAAGCTCTGTACATATTTGAATAATTTTTAGTAAATTCTTTCAACAGGGTAGATTATAAACTTCATTTGGCAAGCAATTAATACTACCCAAATAGAAATTAAAAATGCTTTACAGCGCTATTATAAAGGTTCGAGTATATAGGAAATTATGAACCTGTTCGTGGCCGATAATTCTGAAATACCGCGTATAAACACGTTAGCCCATCAGCATAATCATTAAAAAACTTGGTCTGTTGTATAAATACAATGTTTTAATTTGCAGTTACCAGATAACTACCGATCGACCATTTAGTTGGATTAATTGGCAATGCATCGTCTTCATTTCTTAATATAGACATTACCAAATGGTACGTTGCACGGTCTTCGTCTGTGCAACTGACATGATGCAGAGCCGAGCGTGGATTCTAAGTAACAAGTCGGCAAGTCTACATGGTCATTACCGACCTTGCAATATATGCAAATGCCCCGGGAAGCTACCGGCAAGAACTGTAATGGACTATGTGCACGCAACACCTCCAGTCCAAAGTAAGAAAAGATCTCAGTCGAGCACTTAGCATATTACAAACCGAAGTGCGCTAATGCATGCACGCTTGCAGTTCAATTCTTTCGGAAGAATATTAAAAATGCAACGGCGTTACTAAAACGTGCCGAAGAGCTGGTGGAGTATTCTCACAAGAGCACTTTTTAACTGAAGGCTGCGAAATAAAAATCACAACTACGATGATTGTGGCTGCTGTCGATGGTAGTTATTATCCACTTAAAAGTTTTCTCGAAACGAGTAATTTAAGATATTTGTTGCGCTAAGAGCGCTAAAATAAAAATTGTAACTTTGTTATAACTGGGAGCGACTCATTTTATGTTTTACCACTGAAAAATAAAACAAAATGAGGATGCTAATTGCCAATAAACTTTAATTTTCAACATATTCACTTTTGTAAGCTATAAAACTTCACTGTACTTGCAATGTTCTTCATAGAAGCAATTAATTTTTAATCCCGAGAAAATAGGCATGTAATAAAAAAATACATCATGTCTCATATTTGTTTATAATGAATATTTTGCAATTAGTTATTATTATCTTATTAAATTAATTTAGAAATGCTTCGGAAATTTCTAACCAAATATCACAATAGAAATACAAAAGTTCTTATTGTCTTTTACGTTTAATTTGCATTTAAGATGGATGCAGTAATCATAAGATAGGTAATTATTTTTTACGTTACAGTAAGTAGGTAGATGTTCACAACACGATTAAAGCCATTATTTTGTGCGTCAATCTGGTTGCTATCTTACGCCTTTTTAAATTTTATTGCCTTTCTGAATAAAAGAAGCTAAACCACAAACATTTTATGCTCGAAGAGACTAACTTGAGTATCTCTACATCTCCTATTTCTTAAAACGTGTATAAATATTTTCGTTGCTTTGCGCCATTCCTGATAGAACATCGGTACTTGTATAATTAAGAAGTGTCTAAAAGGCCGTTCCAGTAGTTATAATCTTTAATTTAACATCTTATTAGCATGCAAAGCGTATGTAAAAATCTAAATTACTCTATTTTCATTTAAATAACTATAATTTTAACGAAAAGTTAAATTGTTTCCGGTGACATATGTTCATCCAACTGCGCTTTGCCAAGGTTCTCGCCATCCCCACCCACAATATATAAGGAAACATGCAAAGCATTCGGCGGAAAAGAAACCATCTCGACGAAAAAATAAACAGGAATGTGAATATGGATTTTGAAACGATAATAAACTTGTTATATCCGAACCTTTGCCACATTTTAAACGTCAAACATTGTCAGTTTAATATGCTTTTTCAGCTAATGCCGGTAATCGCTGTTTATTTCCCCGGGGGTTTTATAACATTTTATGTGTTTATTCTGTAAACAGAGCTTCGTGTTGAAAAGCGAGAAATTCTAGAAACTATTTTTGAAAGAAATCATACTTGCGCAATTGGCGGAGGCGCGTGGATGAATTACATACATACACGGATTTAGTTAAGTTTATAAACAAAAATGTTTTTTACATTTCAAATAAGTGCTATTTATTTTTTAAGGTGTGAATTTACTCCCCATAAAATGGCACAGAAAGAATTTTAACTAAATGTAGAATACTTTTGCTACGTATAGAAATTTATCATTTTTTCCTAAAACTGCATGAAATGTAGTAAATTCAACAAAAGAGCCTTATGATTATAGCTCTACACAGAGGAAAACATTTTAGAAAAATCGGAAAAGTATAGGTGAAACTTCCAATATTACTTAGCAATTTTGAACTTGCTATATTGATTATATTTAAATGTACACATTGTCTGAGGAAAAATACATGATACTGAAATCTGTGTGATATAACAAACAAAATGAGTTGTTATTTTATTAGATAACTCAATAAAATTCACAGTTAGATTATAATTAACAATCTGAAAGTATTACCCCAAACATTATTCTCTTAAAACATATATCCAATCATAAATAATACATATTACAACAATGTTACCTGTAGATGAACGACAAATGCTAGTCTTCCATCTAATATTGTTATGGCTCAACGCAGTTAGTGTTACAGTTTTAAAGTTCTGGAGTTAAAATATCTCTAGCAACTTTTAAATAAAAAATAAGGACAATACAAAAAAACAAAAGTGGTTTTTAAGTTGGTCTTTTAGTGATCCTTTCGAAAAATTATTTTTTTCTCCAAGTGTCATTATTCTCAAAGCATTAAATTAAGCTAACACACTAAAACTACCGCTAAAGTGGTGACCCCGGGATTAATGGAGTATGAAGACAACTCTCCGTCAAGTTCCTGCTACTGTGTCGCTAGTGCCTGTAATTTCCCACTTTGAGATAATATTTTGGACTCATAGACCTACACCTGTAATAGACCTACAATCGTAATTGTATGTACTTGTTTTTGTAAAACTTCAAGTTAGATAGATATGCAGTTTTTTTTTTAATTTTCCAAAAAAGCTATTTTTCGAATATTAGTGTTCTTCATAAGTTTTGTTGATGCATCTTGAACCTTGTAGTATTATGGTATTTTGATTCTTGGTACTCTGGTTCCTTCATTAACGTTGAAATTATAAAAAAACTTCTTCAATTTCCATTTGCTTTATTTCTATAAAAGGAGAAAAGTTTTTTATAGAAATAAAGCAAATGCAAATTTAGGAAGTTTTCAACGTTAATGAAAGAACCAGAGTCCCAAGAAGCAAAATACCATATTACTGTTCTTCTACTCAGACGTTCAATTACATCCTGCAAAATCAAACTGGCACATCTAATGGCTAATATTGAACCAGGTGAAGTTGCAAAACTCGCAGACGTACTGAGAGATCCATCAACTTTGACGCACGAGAAAATTACAGCCGCAATTTTAAAACATTTTGGGGAGTTCAAATGAAGAAAATTAGATAAGCTCTTAGGTATGATAGAATTAGGAGACTGCATCTCAACTGTTACGAGAAATACAAAATCTAGCTGAACATGGTGTGCCAATCAACATCATACTAAAATATGTGACTATGTCCAAATGTATAAAAATGTCCAAAGTTTCTTTAATTAAAGAACAACAGGACGTTGAAAATCATATAGCCACCACACGACCACCTTGTTTTGCTCACCGTCGACGGTTACCTCCTGATAAATTTCAAGCAACAAAACAAGTATTCGATTTTATGATTGAACAAGGGATTTATCGCCTATCAAAAAGTCCATAGCCAAGTCCACTTCATCTAGTTAAGAAAAAAACAGGTGACTGGTGTCCACGTGTATTGATTATCAAAGTTTAAATACATAATCCATTCCTGTCAGGTATCCAGTACTACACATTCAGAACTGTGCATTTGCACTGAACAATTTTAAGATATTTTTAAAAATTGTTTTGATGAAAGCATACCTTCAGATTCCAATGAAACCTGAAAACATCCCGAAAACAGCAGCTATATAAAATAGAACTTTTGGGACATTTAACAACTTAAGATGGAATTTCTGCAACAAAAGAAAAAATTGAAATGAATTGGTCTTGTCCAAAACTACAAAATCTCATTGAAAATTAAGACTGTTCTAGTTTTCAAATCAGAAAATTAAAATTAGAAGACAATGATCTTTTTTACGATGTTTCAAAGCAAAGAAATATTTCCTATGGCTAATCAAACGGCAGAGACAGTTCCAAAACTCTTTTCAATGGCTGAAGTTCACGTTTTGACACACTGCTGGTGATCGTTACAGACAGAGGTCGGAATTTTGAATCATCACTATTCAAATCTATATCAGCGATTTAGGTATAGTAATTCAATATACCACGGCATGTCACCCTCAAGCAAATGGAATCCTGGAATAACATCGTACAATGAAAGCTGCTCTAATGAGTTGCCTTGAAATTGCAATAGAAAACTGGATGAATCTTCTCAGCTAGTTATCGGAACCACGCTTCGAATTCCAGGGGAATTTTTTGAAGAAAGTAAAAAAATTTGCAATTCCAAATAAAACATATTTAACCAACCTGTACAACATTTTTAAACATGTGAAAGCAAAGATTACAACGTGACATGGACCAAAGTAAATTTCTATGAACAAAGGTTTGGAAAATAAACAATGGTTTCCAGGGATTGTGTGAACGAGCTTTTCTGCTAAATGAAATAATTATTCAAAAGACTTCACAATTTCACAAAAATCTTTTAACAAAGATAACCAGATCCGATAAGAAAGTAACATTTTCAAATAACTTTGTCATTTCTTAAGGGGGAAACAATGTGGCAATCTTGGAACAAAAAATAAAAAAAGACAAGGAAGATACAAAAAACAAAAATGCTTTTTAAATTGGTCTTTGAATGATCTTTCAAAAAATAAAGGTTAATTTTTTTCTCCATGTGACTTTATTTTCAAAGTATTGAGTTAAGGTAACAAGCTAAAACGACTCTTAAATATCATATAATAAGATGCTGAATACATAACTTTTTATAAATAAAAAAAAATTAAAGAAAAACGGGAAATTTAAATGGACTTTCCCATATTGAAAACATCTTAATCACTTACAATAGTTTAGTTGAATGCTCACTCGGTGTTGAATTTTAAGAATACATATTTTCATATCTAGCCCTAAATTTTCCAGCTCATTTTCAAAACATTGGTGTCTTCATCTCTAAATACTAATAATGAAGTTAATATGTAATTCTGCATACTTGCAAAGAAATATACTATTCCGAGATTCTGAAAAACAAGTATTAGGTATATGCGTGTATACATTATGTAATTGAATAAAATTAATATATGAATTTACGGTGACTTGCTTCAAGTAACAAGTAAAATTACATTTACTCATATTGCACAAAAAAGTACCTATCTTAACAAAGCTCTGCGAACATATTACTTTTGTACTTTTACTGAACTAATTATTCTCAACTGATTTTACCTTAAATTATTGCATAATATTTAATTAGTGTAGAAATTCTAAAATATTTAAAAACTTGTAGAATTGTCCGTTAGATTTAAGCATCCGTAATAAATGTGCCAACACATTTCTTCGCAGGCTCGCATGATCCAAATTCCGCAAAATCATTTTTATGTCCGCGGAACAATGGGAAGATAAAAGCGTCGTGGTTACTTCTTGCAGAGGTACAGACAGTTTTTATCTGCATATTGCGGTTGAAGGCAAGTGCGGACAGATCACGTTTTGACGAATCTACCTTGCCGCTTGTCACATTTCAAATGTATCTTTCCGTCAATCTGCGATTCGCGACGCACAAGAAAGCCGACTGCAGCGTGTAACTACTCTCCTCATGCTGTTGTATGTATTATTAAGTTGTTTGAATAAAAACAGCCTATTCCGAACGTTTACTGCAAATATAGTCATTTTAATCGTTCCGAACGTTTGTTGCACAATCCTCAATAGCTAGTTTGTATTACCACAGTTTAATTAATTACTTGCAGCTACACAGATTAATGGTTAGTTTGAACTCATTTTCTTTGCTCGTTTTATTTAAAGCGTGTATTTTCCTATACGTTGGATATATTAAGTTTTAAGTTAACTGTATAAATCTTGAGAAAACATTTCATGATATACAAAACGAGATGTACCTATCTATATCAATATTTTAAATAATTATACAAGTATGTAAAATTACTTATTACTTTAATTCCATTATAAGATGTCATCATACATTTTCCCCGAGGAGTGAAGCGAAGTATAAAGTATCATAGGACTTGCTCGGAAAAATATAAAATTCCTTTGATAGTAAAAAGCAGAGCAATTTTTTGTTATTGCCGTGCAAGCAAGAGGTTGATAACCCGAAAATATAAATTTATATCAATGTTATATATCAAGGCAAACGTACTTGCATCCAACCCGCCCATTTAAAAATCCGACTAAATTCAAAAGAAAGCACTTCTTCAGCGATGTCAGTCTAGAGATAGAGAGAAAACCGGCTTGGAGACGATCGTACCAAAGTAGAATATAATAATAAGGTAGGTTACAAATCCAAAGTGTCATTTATGCCGAACAAGGCGTTTCAAAAGGGTCCCGAAACACTAACGATTTTTTGTGGCAGCCGTACTTTAATGTGTAAAATAATGGAATGAAGATATTTTCTCCTCATATTTATTATATTGAACGCGACTGCTTTTTCTGAAGCTGCTTTGCACAAGAGGGCCGGCTAGAAGGCGGTCTGGAACGAATATTTTTACGACTGAAACACTACTTTCCTGGCCTAAATGACAACACCGGCTATTTAAATGTAGTGATAATTGTTGTTCATAAATTTCACGTATGTTAATTACTGCGTGTTGGTATTCATAAGGGTAATCTTTTATGAACTCGCAGCGCTTAGGAAACAACTTTTTTCATTACGCTACCAACGCAACATCATAAAGCTGTAATGTTTAGTGCACACCTGAAATTATGCTCACATGTTACTATTAAAACATAGGGAATTATCAATAGTTATTGCACTTTGAGGCAGACTGGTATAATACGTCTTTCACTGGCATGTAAATAACATATTCGGAGACCTCAAGAGCTGCAAACAAGAAACAAATTAGCGTTAGATAATAGGAGTCGGCGAACGGCCCGAGCAAAAAGCTAAAATGGCTAACGTTATAATTAACATCTAGACAAGAGTGATGCCTGTAAAGTATGAGGAACAAGCATAACGACACCCTGAATAGTTTTTAATGGAAGGTTTCTGCGCCAACCACAGGTCGAAAGCTGTAAAAGCTTTGTTTATTAAAAGTGCGCTTATTAATTTTATGCGTTGACGTTTACAACTTTATTACCATCATACCAGAAAACAAATTTGTTAAACAATTTACGCACTCAAGAGGCGCATTGTTGTTAAATTCGTTAAGTATTTTTTAATTTACTGGTCCTCTAAATAGACAGCCGCATCTATTCCGCTCGGCTATAATTTAGAAGATAAAGATGTATATAAAAATGATTTAATGGGATATAAAACTGTGCTACTACCAACACTGATCAAATTAATTCTGTTTTAAGGATGAGTGATCCATTCGTTAAGTTTTCACGGAAGAATATTTAGTAAATTTTAAACTACCGGATTTTGTTAAAACATAAATAATCATTAATCACTGATGCCTACATGTGAATACACATGTATACGGTCATGAATTACTTTCAATAAAGGTTCTGCAAGTGTTAAACTTGACAGGTTATTACTTTAACACTTTAATGCATAGATTATTCTAGTCCGTTTTGTCTGGGGAAAGTATGCAGGCATTTTTGTGTTTTCTCTACAATCTTGTTTTCACAATTGGTGGAGGCGCAAGGTGACAAACTGCAGTTTACAATGACTACCTATACACGTCAACACCTAGAATAAAACAACAAACTTTAAATTGAGGTTCTTATGTATTCTAATGCAGGAGATGCATAATATGAGGAATTGAATGTCCAGAGGGAGATTTTATCTTGAAAACAACAATTTTGCTTATCTCAAGAGAGATTAAGTGATTTTTCTCAAAGGAAAACTTGCTTTTGATAAGCGGCTTGTAAAGTGAAATACTGATTTATGCACAAGCGTATGTTTAAGGTAATTCCACCTTTTAAGATGTAACCTTGACTTGCATCGTATGCGAATCTTGCGAAGGCCAAAAACCCGGGTCATTTGCCTTAGCGTGCGCATATAATGCAAATTGTGACTTCATTAGCGATGTGATCTCCTCGATTAAGAACTTAAACTCTTAACTTGTTCATGGAAATTGGTGTTGTACGAAATTGAGGCGTAGTCCAGCCAATAGGTTTTAAATTATTCACGTAATCCCTAAAAATAATTAACTTAAATAAATCGCTGTCGTGGTCGGTTATCTTTGCCGGCTTTCAAAAACTGGATTTGGACACCTAATAATCTCGCTTGATGAACTCAAAACACGTATTTTCGGTTAGAATAAAGGTTCACGTAAGTCGTGTACGTGGAGATTGGCTTCGCGTTACTACTGATAGGATAATTTCTTAATTCTAATCTATCTAGCGAAGGATTCTTTTTGGAGCCACCTCTATCTTCTAATAAGCAATTGGTTTTAAATACAAGCATGACACGTACTAGTCTACGTTTGTGAAATAAGAAGGTTTAATTTGGAAATACTGTTTTATATATATAGTATTAATAATATAGGTATAAATGTGGTGTAATGTTGCAACGAAATAACAACAACCGTTAATCAGATTACAAGCAGTTAGAATGTGCGTTTTCTGATAATAAATAAATGTGTTTAACGATTCAACACTAAGTAATATAGGTCAATTAAAAGCATTCCATGGAATTTCATTCAAAAGTTTGCACTGAATAAACTTATTACAAGAATGTGCTACAAATGCTTCGCAGAGTCGATTCAAATTCAACAAAGCTCAATAATAAACCTAATAACAGACATAATACCAGTTTTCCACTTAAGGCAAGTGAAGTGAGACCGCGACGAATCTCTACATGAAATTTAAATGACAATAATGTGTCAAAATTGCCTCGCTCGTTTTTCTTCGTCACCTTCTTGGCTAGTAGGTAACACGTGGGCGCTTTGTGAGTAGATGGCATTTGAAATTTTCTTTCCTGTCAATTATGGTACAAGCAATGATGAATGACTGATAAACATCTCTAATTTACAAGTGGGCGGTGTGCGCAGTATTAGTAATTAATTCGTTTAAGCAACTATTCCTCGCAGTAGGCGTTTTTAACACGTAATTTCAGTTTCATATATCAGCAACAATTAATACTTTACCACTTAATTTATAACTGATATTATAATTGATTTTGCATTATATTAAATCATTATTTTACTTTACTTATGAAAGTATATAAACTACTGTAATTTAAACTTCACCGTAATTAATCTAGGTACATTTTTAAACGTGCCTGCTTAGATACGATAATATCATTTTTAGAACATTATTGAATAAATTCATAAATACTGAATTAAAAGCATCAATTGTATTATTTGAATTGGTAGTAAACTACTCGCAATATTTGCTTGTCTATTGCCTTCTATAACTAAATTTTTCATAACCATCATCGAGAAGAAAGAATTGCATGAATATAAAACTATCAATACATACTTTTAACGAAAAGGTCTCCTTAGTATATAAAAACTGTAACGGAAAGTAACAGAAGCCCAGAAAAAATCATGTTTATAAGTAATTTAGTAAAACAATCCCGAAACAATTTAAATTTACGTTTACTTTTCTCATAGTTTTAAATACTATAACTTTAATTTATGTATCGGTAGTTATCTATATAATCCATTGGCATAAATATGCATCATTTCATGGAACACTGAGAATACCGAAAAAACCGTTAAATTATTTAATGTAAAAACAATGCGAATAAAAGAAGCGAAACGGCAGAAATCTCGGCGCGCACATTTAATCGGCGGCGGGCAAAAAAATCAAATACGAACACAATAAGAACTAAAGTGGAGAGCAAAACTCAATAAACTGCATTAACGAAACAAAGGAATCTGACGGACGAAGACGTCAAGGTATCTATCAACAGACAAACAAAAAATATCGCCGGACAATTGGCGATCAGCGAGGAGTTTCAGCAGGGACAAGAGATTCTCATTGTACATTAGTAACATAAACTTCTTTTCATCTATACGAAATGTATCTCTGTCAAGTGGCAGCGGCTCATTTAAAATGTCTTACTTTGAATCACTTTTCATTTTACCTGAATGTTAGTTTGCTTGGAATAGTCAGATTCTTTACACCCTCACATCCAGACATATTTATGCAGAAGTAAACTAAAAGTAAGGGCCGCTTAAACGACTTCTAAATCCATAGTAACTTAAGGTTTAAGCTCTGTCTGGATTATTTAATTAATTTTAATTTAACAATTTAAAACAAGTATTTAGAAATACGTACCTACATATTTGTATTATTAGCTATAGTAATAATTTACACCGCCATTAAAAAACAAGCAATTAGGCAATAAATTTCCTGAGAATTTGTAACAGAGTTAAGATCTCCAATAATGGGTGTTACTTTTGTGTCTAAAATTATACACCGTTTAAAATATATATTTCAACTGACGTTAATTGCGGCAGATAGCGATCTCGTTTAAAAGCGCACCGCGTTTCCGTTGAATCGGAAAAACAACCAACAGGGAGAGCGACCTGACAGCTTTTTGCAATTAGTACAAATTTTAAAACAGTTCAATCGTGCGACTTCACAACTTAACAAATACGTTGCCCTCCTTTATCTCCGAAAATGTCAAAATTCTACCTGGCTATCAGCAAGTGAAGTCCAAAAAAATTCTCGCCTTTATAGCCCACGCAATTAAGAATCGAAAGAAATCACACCGTCATCAAATTCTGGTAGAAATCGCTATACTTCACCGTAGTGACGAAGGTAAATCTGAAAAGATTTCAATGGAAATATACTAGTAATGGCTGAAAATACATTCTGATCTGAGGGCACCTTTCCCAAGATAAATATTCTCTGCTCGCATCAAACGCTCACCTCGTTTTACCTGAAGCGCTCTTGTGGCATGATTGAAGGTGTAATAAATATATCACACGCGTCCAAAGCCGAAAAATTCTTTTGTATCCTTAAAAGTGCCTGAATAGAACGACACTGCGGCTTCCCGGATACTTATTTGAAATCTTTGTCCACAAAACTAAGTTTCACCAATTTTTACACCCTCCTAACTGTCCAGAGACCGTGAAAATGGATTATATACTAATTCGTTTGGTTACTTTATCGCTATCAGGGTAGGTGTTTCCTATTAAAACATTCAAACCCCAGATAATTTAATGGCTTTTAAGGGAGTGATTGATTTGGTACCAAACAATTGGGTACGAAATTAATATTGCTTTCAACGAGGGTGAACTTAATCGGTTTTAATTGACTTCAAAAGAGGAGGTTAAATTAAAAATTTTAAAACAGCACAATTGGTGGAGGCGCACGGTAAGAAGTTGCCTTATCTTTGAAACGTACCTATTTAATGTAGGACAAGAAGTGTAAGAATTTTTATTTGAGTAAGAATTTTTATATTTAAATACAAGTCGTGCAAAAGGAACAATATAAGCATAACTAGCCAGTCGCTCTCTTGCTTGGTTAGTATTTATAGCTGCGACAATGACAAAGTTAGCAACTGCATTAAAACCCATGTCAAATAATTGTATTCGCGCGTGTTACAGAATGGTCATGACTCGATTAGCATACGCAAATGCATCAGAAATTATAAAGTCCTCCCATTACAGTTCTGGGCTGGGATGAAGACAGCACGGACAATAGCTTCAGATTGGCAGTTGACTTCTAATTTCCATATCTGCACGCGAGTCCACTTCATTCAAATTGAGATATTTCTGAACGCTTAAATAATTCATTTCCACAGTCAAATCTATGGGAAACAGCGGAGGAAACGTGAACGTGCTTGTTACAGTCACTCCGAATGTGCAGGAATATGCCTCCAGGAATGGTTTATGTGAATATTCAACGTTTATACCCAGGTATTTGAGGATTTATGCATAATTTGCAGTTCTTTGCCGTGCAGGATTTCTAGGCAGCAAGTAATTTCCGTTTATTGGCAAAATTATCCTACTTCTCAAGCGAGTTAACTTATTTACATGAAATTAAACAGTATTGCTAACAATCAGTTAGAACAAAAATTATATTTGAGTCTTACGTTTGTTTACAACACATCTTACCGTCATAAAATACAATAAATTTTTAATTCGCCCTGGGAATTAAATTTAATTATAATATAACTTAAATGTAATGTTGTCTTCTTTAAATATACCAAATTGTTAATAAAATGCCATACGATATATTCATTTAACTATCTTTGTATTATATTTACTTTGCTTCAAAAGAATTTATCTGCAGACGAAACAGTGTTACATTTTATCGAATTGAATACTCAGAATAGATCAAAATGTTCCACACATGTTTATTTACCTCTTATACAAACAATTACAAGTATTACACCACTTCTAACAAAAATATTTATATTTGAAGTAAGTTAAACTCCAAATCAAAAAGAAATTTCTCTGAAGAGGCAAATATACAATTGAGAGACGTTGAAATTAATGAAAACGATTATTTAAACTTCGTGATTTTAAATACTGTAACGAATCCGTATATCGGGGATCAAACAAAAGAATCTCCATGATTCCACTATCCCGGACATGGCGTTCAAAAGTCGTGGGTCAAAGGCGCTTATGCCCTTGTATTACTGTAGAAAATCCTTGGAGTAGAGTGGCAAAGTGCAATAATATTAAATCTTATCTTATATGGTCTCAGAACAAAAAGGAAGGGAAATAACTCAGTAAAACACCTGGTTCTCAAAACAAATAACAAATCATCTATTGACCAAAGACAGCGATATTTGAGGGTTAATTTACAGTACTCCCGGGAGGTTCTCATCATCACCATGTTGAGCAAAAAGGGGTGAATGACTAAGCCAAAAGGTAGTGGGTAGTAGTATGTTTAGCATGTTCTTTCATGGCCACTGACTTCTATAGCTCTCGATCCAGATGAAAGACCACCTTAAATTTTCCTACCCTGAAGATAATCTTCCCCTTGTGCTAGAATCTCTGCTTCCTATAAGTCTGGATTTTTGGGGGGAAAATTACTCCTTTTCTACAAATGGAAGAAACCTTCCCGTGTACTAAGCCCTCGCTTTCTATAAGTTCGAGCTGTGGGGATTGAAACTCCATATAATTTTATGCATGGTGGTAACAGTAATCGTTTACAAGTATTAGTCGAGAATTTGTGGGGGTTGTCAGTGACAGTCCTCCTTGGGTGGACTAGTGCCTGCGCGAACTGGAACAGATTAACAAAGCAGTATCAGAACTTCACATAAAGGCATGGTTTTAGGGGGAACAAATGTTTATCAAATTTGTAAGGTAGTGTGTAGCATTTTTAGGGATAGCGTTTAGATAGGTTTTTAAATACAAAACCATCGGATACCCCCAACCTTCCTAATTCACTCATTAGCACTTCCAGGGAGTTTCCTCCGGAAAACTATCAAACCAAATGTAAAGATAGTTTTTAGAATACAAAATCATCGGATACCCCCAACCTGCCTATTTCATTCATTAGCACGTCCAGGGGGTTTCCTCCGGAAAACTATCGGTGATAAGTGTCAGAGTGTTGCTGAAAGTAAATCTTCAAATTAGTTAGATTGCTGTGAGAAATATAAGCATATTATTTCCTATAATAAAACATGATTAGTAAAAAAAATAAGAACAATTTGAAATCCTGGAATAGAGAAATATAATTAGTAGTAGATTAACAATAAATAAAAATTCAAAATTATTCAAAGTCATGCCATAAACTCGGAAAAATTCGATAAAATGCGAAAATATTCTAAGTGCTAAAATAAAAACAGGTTAAAATCGATAAAATGCGAAAATATTCTAAGTGCTTAAATAAAAACAGGTTAAAATCGATAAAATGCGAGAATATTCTAAGTGCTAAAATAAAAACAGGTTAAAATCGATAAAATGCGAAAATATTCTAAGTGCTGAAATAAAAACAGGTTAAAATCGATAAAATGCGAAAATATTCTAAGTGCTTAAATAAAAA
>JAWQRP010000138.1:0-39267 GCA_033557875.1 Quadriops clusia | reverse complement strand
ACAAAACACTACTAGCGTTTTTTGGAGCTCTTTAGGTGCTGAGTAAATCCTGCAAGTTTTATTGTTCTAAGTTTGTTAATAACGCTGTAATTTAAGTGGGCCTTCTTAGCTGGACCACCCTGTATAATGACTCTAGGATTCTTCTCGTATAATAGCTATGCTCTCTTTTCAAAACTTTTACATTTTCAAAATTAAATTTATGTTTATTCATGATAATATGAGCACTTTTACAGAAAAAGAAGAAGAATCGAAAAGTGTCTTACAACTCCACTAAACCAAACATGGATCATTAATAATAAGAATTTCTATATTCGATCATACTATACAAATGTAACTGTCAGAATTGTCATTAGTATTTGTCAAAATTCTTAGTACGGAACGAGTAACTACCACAGCATGGACGTGGTAGGAAACCTGCAAAACGCCAGGTACGAAGGTTTCCTGGGAGAGATTTTCCTCGCGCTCGTCAAAATCCTCCTGATGAACATGTACGAACTATCGAATCCTAACGATTACCCGAAAGACGTCGGCCCTTTGCTCTTAAATGGGACGCTCAATATGACCTTCGACTTCATCATCGTAGGCGGCGGGACTTCAGGGACCGTGTTGGCCAACCGCCTTACCTCCGTCAAGCAGTTCAGCGTCCTCCTCCTGGAAGCCGGGGACTTCCCGTCGAAAAACTCCGAGGTACTCATTTGGTACCACCAGACCACCAGAAGTCCTACTAAAAGTCGTACTTTCTTCACCGGAAGTACTACTTTATCGATATGGTTTTAAAGCTGGCGCTGCGAGGAAGACAACACCGTTTGTCCCATTCTTCTAGCGCACCCCAAAGCGGAGTTATCGCAGTTTCTACATACTGTCCCATTTCGTCGAAATTAGAAAGTCGCTCATATCTCCGGTTTGGGTGGTGATAGAAAGATGGGACAAATTGCGTTTTGTTCGTCATAGTCCCGGCTTTAAACTGACGTACGCCACCTAGATGTAGCTCACTTCTGGTCTCGCATATTTAAGACTTTTGTTTTTTTACGCAGGTACCGTATTTGTTCCAATTCCCCAGCGCTCAGGATTGGGTTTTCGAGACGGAAGAGCAGGACCACGTGTGTCAGGCAATGGAAACAAAAGCCTGCCACATTTCTAGCGGGAAGGGATTGGGTGGTAGTTCTTTGATAGACAATTTGCATTATGGTCGCGCTAGCCGGAGGGATTGGGTAGGGAACCCTTTGGATTTCGACTACATGGTCTCTTTTTACCGAAGAGTGGAGAAGTTTGAGTACCGCGGGGAGTACCCGGTGAAATACGGAAAAAGCGGGTTGCTGCCAATCACGGTTTCCGACGAATGCAATTTCGTGAAGAATTTGATCTACGGCTCCGCCGACGAGATGCAGTACCAGAAGATGAGCGAAAGTTGTCCCAATATGGGATACGGCGAGATGGCCGTCCGGGCGAAGAACGGCTTGCGTCAGAACCTCGCCAAAGTGTTCCTCAACTCCGTCAGAGGGCGCAAGAACTTGTACGTGTCCTTGAACTCGTTCGTCGAAAATTTGTTACCCAAAGACTGCGAAACTTGCATTTGTGTCATTAATGCCATTAAGGGTGTTTCGGTGAACATTGGGGGCAAAAACGTCATTAAAGGGAAGAAGATTGATTTAAAGGCGAAGAAAGAGGTTATTTTGGCGGCTGGAGCTATAAATACACCGAAAATTCTCATGGTTAGCGGGTTTGGTCCAAGAAAAGCGTTAAAGGAAGCGGAAATTCACTTTTATAGAGAGATAAACGTTGGCAAGAATCTGCAGAGTCATTACATGGTTCCCATTTTTGTCGGAATTGATGAAGATGTCACTTCTGGTGATTACGAAACGAGGGATTTCAACGATTTGTACGAGTTCTTGTTGCATAAGGAAGGTACCTTCAGTTCCACAGGAATAAATGGGTTAATGGGATACATCAACACGGAATTGAATAATAACTTTCCTGATGTGGGGCTCCAGCATTTTTACTTTTCGTCGAATGACACGAACATTGAGGAAATTTTCCATAATAAGTTCAGATATGCGGAAAAACTCGCTAAGTCAATCGTTGACTTTAACTCAAAGAGAGGCCTTCTAGTGATTGGGATAACTCTGTTGAACCCGAAATCCCGAGGAGAGGTACGTTTGAGGAACATCCGGAAAAGTGCCCCACCTATTGTGAAGAACAACTTTCTAACAGATGCCGACAATGAAGACTACGAGGTCTTAATGGCAGCTTTCATTTTCATCATGAGGTTCATCGACACCCTCACGATGGACGAAAACGATGCCCTCT
This sequence comes from Quadriops clusia, assembly GCA_033557875.1. Taxonomy (NCBI): domain Eukaryota; kingdom Metazoa; phylum Arthropoda; class Insecta; order Coleoptera; family Hydrophilidae; genus Quadriops; species Quadriops clusia. The sequence continues at coordinate 36,960 of JAWQRP010000138.1, read as the reverse complement.
ACCTCAGGCTAGATGTCCCACCTTGTAGAAATTTCTTATACTGCAGCGAAGCTTACGTAAAGTGCTACATAAAGAACATGGGAGTACCCATTGGGTACCCAGTGGGTACCGCAAAGATGGGACTTGAGGGAGACACCTCAGCCACGGTGGACAAAAATCTAATGGTCCAAGGATTCAAAAATTTGAGGATCGTCGACGGGAGCGTTTTACCGTTAATACCGAGTACTAATCCAGGCGGTACCATCGCCATGATGGCCGATTATATATCGGATGTGATAATCGAACGCTGGAGGCAGACCAAGTCCCCGCCAAAGTGTTAACATAAGTTTGTCGTAACAATAAAGTGACAAAAAATATAAAGAAAAACAAAAAAATACCGGATGTGATATTTTATCTGGGGTCTTCCAAATTGATACTAAAAGAACCCAGGACACTTAAGGATCAAAACGCTTTTTGTCCCATCTTCCTATCTAATCTCCAAGTGGAGTTACACCCGACTTTCTAAAAAACAACTGACTGACGTTTTAGAAAGTCGAGTATAATTCCACTTGGAATTAACTTAGAACAACCGGATAAACGGTGTTGTAATCCTTGCTGATCGGTGTTTCCGCCCATGCGTCCCACCCGGATAAAATACCACTTCCGGTGGTACAGCCCTCAGTTATTGTTTACCGATTCAAAGTATTTCAAATGATGTTAAAATAACCTAATGCACTCACGAATCAAAACACTTTCTGTCCCATCTCTTTATCTAATCCCCAAGTGGAGTTATATGCGACTTTCTAAAAAACAACTGACTGACGTTTTAGAACGTCGAGTATAATTCCACTTGGAATTAACTTAGAACAACCGGATAAACGGCGTTGTAATCCTTGCTGATCGGCGTTTCCGTCCACGCGTCCCACCCGGATAAAATACCACTTCCGGTGGTGCAGCCCTCAGTTATTGTTTACCGATTCAAAGTCTTCCAAATGATGTTAAAATAACCCAATGCATTCACGGATCAAAACACTTTCTGTCCCATCTCTTTATCTAATCCCCAAGTGGAGTTATACGCGACTTTCTAAAAAACAACTGACCGACGTTTTAGAAAGTCGAGTATAATTCCACTTGGAATTAACTTAGAACGACCGGATAAACGATGTTGTAATCCTTGCTGACCGGCGTTTCCGTCCACGCGTCCCACCCGGATAAAATACCACTTCTGGTGGTGCGGCCCTCAGTTATTATTTACCGATTCAAAGTCTTCCAAATGATATTAATATAACCCAATGCACTCACGGATCAAAACACTTTCTGTCCCATCTCTTTATCTAATCCGCAAGTGGAGTTATATGCGACTTTCTAAAAAACAACTGACTGACGTTTTAGAAAGTCGAGTATAATTCCACTTGGAATTAACTTAGAACAACCGGATAAACGGCGTTGTAATCCTTGCTGACCGGCGTTTCCGTCCACGCGTCCCACCCGGATAAAATACCACTTCCGGTGGTGCAGCCCTCGGTTATTGTTTACCGATTCAAAGTCTTCCAAATGATGTTAAAATATCCCAATGCACTCACGGATCAAAACACTTTCTGTCCCATCTCTATCTAATCTCCAAGTGGAGTTATACGCGACTTTCTAAAAAACAACTGACTGACGCATTTAGAAAGTCGGGTATAACTCTGGTTGGGGTTGAGCTAGAACGACGGGACAAACGGTATTATAATCCTTGCAGACCTACGCTTCATCTCATGTGTTCCACGTGGATAAAACACCACTTCCGGTAACACAGAATTCAGTTTTTGCTCACCTCGCGAATCATTTTAACAGCTCGATTCATTTAAACAGCGCGATTCATTTAAACAGCGCGATTCAATTTTTAACGCCATAACATACTTATTCCGGGCAATTAATAATTCAAACACTTGCAGAAAACGTCGGCGACGGGTAATGACCCACTAGATCTAGTGGTGTAATTCTCCATTTTTTGCAGGAAAAGTAACTTTCCTTTATTATTCATCACCGTATTGTCGTCCCATATTCTAATATTATGGAAGCACGCCGAGATACTTAAACGTTCTAACTTGACGAAACCGACTAGATTATTAGCTATCATTATTATTACCAACCTTTAGTTTATAGACGTCGTCAAGTCGTGACTTATGACCAAATACGCGCTGAAAATGGTTGCAAAAGAATAATTAAAAATCCTAATCGATTCTGATTAAAAAACGCGTTTCTGCGTAAAGGATAAGTGTACTCGCAGCAGGCCGTGGTACTACCTTTAAGTGATATAGTAAATGTGGATACTAAATACATATAGTAAATATATATATATATATATATATAGTAAATATTGCATTACATAATCTAACTAGATTGCAAATGACCTGAATTCTACAAGATACCGCTTTTGAATCAAACAAGTGAATTTCTGTAGCCATCTAGAGCCCATGTTCTTATTCTCGTCGTGTGACGCAACGAATTCGCATTGGAATTTTGCATCAGCGAGATTCGTCTAAAACACAACCAAACATGCAAATTAAAGCGGGACAAAAGAACTGAGGAGGCGCCGAAGATCACGTCTACTTTCCTCTAGCCACAATTAACCTACAAAGATAACAAACTCTTGACGATTTTTGCCTTTATTTATTCAACTGTTATTTAAGGTCTTAACACTTATCATTATGTTTATACAACGAGCGTTTCACAAAAAGTCCATTACATAATATCGCAATTCACAATAATAAACTTTTAACTAATAAAATTTCAATTATCACAGGAAGTGACGATTATTACCGGAAGTGAGCTTTTATCCCGCAGGTGTGCACCCTCAAACTGTCAGCGCATTAGCGACGAATAAAACAACGTTTGTCCCATCCTTCTACCTCAACCCCAAACGAAGTTACAATCGATTTTCTAAAATAAAGTAGTACCGGTACTACCTCATTTAAGAAAATTGCTCATAACTCCGGTTTGGATCGACGTAGAAAGATGAAACAAACGGCGTTATGTAACTTGTAGCCGAACGCAGCCGTAAACAAGACCTGCAACGCAATATTTTACTTTATTTTTACATAACAAGCGCGATTGACCTTTCAGTATTTACAATAAGCAATAAAACCGCGAGGGATCTCCCGGCTATTACCTGCATGTAATAATCGAATATGCGACAAACGGAAGAACAAAGGAAAGTTTCGCTTTTCTTGCACAAATGTCAGTGCGCAAGAAACGCAGGAAATCTAGCAGGCCGTGGTATTATTTTAAGAGATTAGCCGCGGACTTCTTGTCCGTAACAAAATTAATGTGCGACAACAAAAAGTGCTTAGTTGGATCACGAGTTGGGTACTATGTTTTTGTGAACGTGTCGACGTGAATTATTTTTTGACTCGCGTCATTCGGTATGTGCTCTGGTTTTTCACCGTTTGGCGAACCGGAAACGGATTGCCTATTACTTTCTCCGGGTACCTCTCACAAATTCTGGCTCGTAATTAATCGTAAGTGTATCTGATTGTTGGGATATAGCTGTTATTATGTCTAAAGTGTAACGACTTTTTAATCGGCGGGCAACATGAGGTAGACTTTTGCTATGTAGAGGTACTACTTGTGGTACTACCGAAAGTACTACTTGCGGTACTTCCGAAAATGGATCTAATCTTTATTTCGAATTGGTGATTTATATAACTTACAATAATACAATTGTATAGAACCGCCGACGATATCCATAAGGTAGTACCTGTGGTACTTCTCAAAGTACTAATTCCTAAAAGCGGATCAATTCTTTATTTCGTATTTACGTGATTTACAACAATATGATTCTCTAGAACCGTAGACATTATCAAGAAGGTACTACCTGTGGTACTTCCAAAAATACTACCTGAGGTCTTCAAAAAATGGATCAATTCTTTATATCGTATTGGTTATTTGTGTGGTTTTCAACAATATGATTCTATAGGTCTAAAGGAGGTACTACCAAAAAAAGAATAGTACCATAAAATTTAGTAGTACTCAATCTCACAAAATTGAAGCGTGGAACTCATCGCGTTTTGTATCACCTTTCCAACCTCTCAAACGACTACAAACAGCGCGTACTTACTGAATTGCAATTAACTAATCTGGTACTACCAAGTTGACACAAATATGAAATCTAAAGCTATTCGTGCGTGCAAACAATTTTCCCAAAAAGAGGAAACGAGTGATCGATGTCAGAACTGCATTAATAAAAAAAATATTATGGTAAATGGGTAAACCAACTGTCCGCGGTACTACTCGCGTGCATAATTCAATATTGATTAATGCAACTGTTACAAAGAGCAATGCACACGAACCTCTGTCGCAATGCAAATAAGCGCGAACACGAAAACCAACATACAATCAGCATTACCGGTACCACAGCGTTAGAATAGTACCACATTAGAATAGTACCGCATTAGAATAGTATAGCATTAGAATGGTCAGTACCGAACGAACATTCAACCGCAACCAATTTTTTCAGCGGCGGCGATTCAAGGCTACAATTGCAATTCTCCTCCAACAATGCAACAACAACTTTTACTTATATTATTAGTACCTTTTTCTCTAAAAAAAGAGTCAACGCGCTCGTAACAATAGTGGGCAGTTCTGAAGTAGTACCCAAGTTTTTAAATTTGTGTTATTAGTACCGCATTAACCGCAGAGGAGACTAGACAACTGGGAGGGAATTTTTAGCGCTTTCACTCTTCGCGATCGTCTTTGGTACCGGCAGAACGCACGGTTGTCTGGTACTAACCAGGAAAAGAACACGCGAGGAGTACCTGGTGCCGGCCAACCAGTTTTTTTCTAAGTTTTGTTTCAAAGTACGAGAAGATCGGACTGGTGAGCACCTGTCGTCGAATCAATAGTGATAGTTCGATATAATGTGCAGTTTAACTGGTTTTCGTTGGTAGTACCGCAAAATAAGTACTACCAATTTGTGCCGTAATTCTTGTTTATGGATATTAGCTTGACTTAGATTGCTAAGTAAGTACTTCGTCAATTAATTTTATTAGTTTAATTCTCCCACAAAAATCGTACCGTTTCGACGGTACTACCACTTGCATCGTAGTTCTTTCTTACGGACACTAATTTAACCTGCTACTTGTTAAGTAAGTGCTTCGATTTTCTTTTAAATTGGTTCGTCATATTCGGTCCCCCGCAAAAGTAGTACCGTTTCGATGGTACCACCGAAACGGTGATATATTCCTGCTCATCCGTATGTAAATGGGAACATAATTCGAAATCTGGCGCGTCACGCACCGAATCGCTATTATGATGCATTAAAAGAATAATAAACAAATAAAAAGTTGGTAGTACCGTAGTACCATGGCCAAGGAAGCGTGGTGCATAACGAAAACGAAACGAAAAGAGATGTGAAAACCGCATTGAATCGCCCGTTTAAATGCTAATTTAGTTTCGAATTTCTGGCAAAAAATGACCTGACCTTCTGCTCAAATCGGTGGCCTTGCGGTTTTCAACCTTTAAGACCTTTCTTCATCAATTTGTGACGATTGCAATTATTGCGCGTGAACTTAATTAATAATTACTTAATTAATAATTACTATAATAATAATTACAATATTGATTACACTGCTAATTACACTGATAATTACCTCAACAACAATACCATAAAAATATCATAATAATGTTTGTCAACCATCAATAAACGTTCCCAAAACCGCTTTCTTCTTCTTCTCGATGCCCGATTAAGAAACTTTGAATTTTTTAACATAATCCTATCTTAATTCTTCGAGTTTGTTACATACTAATCGGCCAAAATTTAGTGAAAGCCAATTTAATTATCTGGGCATCAGGTCAATCAAATGCGACATCGAAGAATGATCAAAAGCTTTCCAGTAGTCGAAGAAGAAAGAGATAATAGTGTTAAGAGCCATGTTGACGTCGTTTTACCCGAAGAAACTTTCTTCAAATTCTGTAGAAATAGTGATCCAAGTGACCAACCCCTTCGATTGTAGTGACTCCCAATTGGTCGCCGCTGAAGAAACAATTGCAAGTCTGAAGAACCAACTGAAGATCGCCGAGGCGACCAATCAGGAAGCGAAGAAAACAATCGCTCAATTGGCCGAAGATTTGGAATTCTTCAAATGTTTGTACGAGAACAAATTGTATGTCCTCGAGGCGGATTGCGACCTCAAAGAAGACATCATCAATCGTCGAGATGAAGAAGTGAAGAAATTGAAGATTGCCCTTGAAGAAAAGTTGGAATCTTTGAAGAAACTAGAGAGTTTGATGAAGATTTACCAGAGATACGTGAAGATACAAAACTGTTGCAGAAACGTGGAATGTCAAACTGAAGGAATTCTTCAGGAAGAAGAAGAAAGGAAGATAGTGCGAACAAAGATAGTGATTAGTTGCCGGGGGAGCGAAGAAGTTGTGAATAATCCAGTGTTTGAGCAAGTAATGGAGGTGAAGAATGAATATGAAATGAAGAACGCTGAAGATAAAATGAAGAACGCTGAAGATAAAATGAAGACCATTGAAGTTAAAACAAAGACCAATGAAGTTACAACAAAGACCATTGAAGATAAAACCAATAAAATAGAAGATAAACTGAAGAAAATTGAAGATAAAATGAAGAAAAGTGATGGCCAAATGAAGAAAACCGATGACCAAATGAAGAAAACTAACGATCAAATGAAGAAAACCCATGACCAAATGAAGAAAACTAACGATCAAATGAAGAAAACTAACGATCAAATGAAGAAAACTAACGATCAAATGAAGAAAACTAACGATCAAATGAAGAAAACTGACGACCAAATGAAGGAAACTGATGACCAAATGAAGGAAACAGATGACCAAATGAAGGAAACAGATGACCAAATGAAGAAAACTAAGAAGACTAAAACAGTGATAATATGCGCAGACGAACAAGGAAGAAACCTGTCAATCCTATTGAAGAAGCAGATCCTTGACAAATGCAAAATCCTCAGCTTCGTCAAAAACGCCTTAACTTTCGAAAGTTTCAACCAAACATTCGAAAAGTTCGGTTTCTTCGAAAACTTAAAAGAAGAACGAAGAAAGGAAGAAAATGAAGAATTGTGCGCTCTCATACTCATCGGAACCAATGATATGAAGACCTGCAAAACGCCTCGAGACTTATCAAAGACCCTACAGGACATTTCGTCCTTTTCTTCATATCTTGCCAATCTTCCTTCTTCAATTTCTCCAAATTTGAATCGTGTTCTCTGGTTGGAAATCCCCAAAATGCACGGCTTCATGAGGCGACAAAACGACTTCATTGAGGAAGCTAACGAAGCGATTGAAAATGAAGCTAGGAAGATGAAGAATGTGAAGATAGTCAGGATTAATGAAATTCTGGATGAAGAAGATTATGGTGATGATGGGGTTTTCTTGAATAATGTAGGAAAAACGAAGATTTGCGCGCTTTTGCGTCATGAGATTTGTGATGAAGTTGAAGAAGAATCTCTTGAAGAAGAAATTGCGGGAGTAGAAACTGCACAAGAAATCGAAGAAACTGATGAAGAAATGGAAGAAGGAATTGAAGAAAAAATTGAAGAAGGAATTGAAGAAGAAATTGAAGAAGGAATTGAAGAAGAAATTGAAGAAGGAATTGAAGAAGAAATTGAAGAAAAATTTGAAGAAGAAATTGAAGAAAAAATTGAAGAAGAAAGTGAACAAGAAATTGAAGAAAAAATTGAAGAAGAAAGTGAAGAATGTAAAGAAGAAAACAACAATAGCAAATACGCGACAATCGTCCACGTACCTTGGATTGACCCTTATGTGAAAACAAAATATGAAGAAACAAAAGAAAAAAGAGCAAAAGGAAGAGAAGAAAATGAAGAAAACCCACCAGGAAAAGAACCCGCCGAGTCCAATTACAGTACCTATTATAATGTTTACGATCTTTACAATTACTACACTGTTACCTAAACAATTATGCCATTAAAAATTATTTACTCTCGCAGTAGGCTTTGTGTCGACCAGTAAACTGGTTTGTTCCCACCAGCACAGATATTAACCTCAAATCTAATTCAGCGAATGCAACTCGTTCCAATTATTTCATTATCTACAACCTTGCTAAACTTTGTCAGTAATAGCGAATGTTTAACGCCTACTTGATTATTTTAACAAGGTTGCTTCAAAAGGTTCCCTAGAGAAACAATCGCCAAACGATTTGTACCGATTGATGTGTCAAGTTCAAAGTTATCTTGATTAGTTAGGTACTTATTCGGTGTGAGAATCATGATGGCACTACGTTAATGGCACTACGTAAAAATTTATGTATTAGTAGTACCATATCAGTACTATAATCTGAATGGTACCTCATGGGGAGTACTACTTGAGTAGTACGTCATTGGTGGTACTACCTGAGTGGTACCTCATAAGTGGTACCTCATGAGTGGTGACGTATGGGTGGTACCTCATGAGTTGTTCTTCTTGAATGGTACTTTATTAGTGGTATCTAAACACGTGAGTACCATCACGCGCGCCAACGAGAAAGTGAAACTCTTTACGTATTCCCAAGCCGAATATCGCCGAAACTCGGACGCACCTTGATTAAAATATCGGTTTTATCACTAAAGAGGTAAAAGGAGAAAGTTTTCCAATGGCATCGGGACAATTTACTTATCTTTAGCGCTCTGACCGCCAATTACAATACGTGTGCCAGTACACAAACCGTATTTTAATCGTTGTGTGCTTTTCACACATTAGTAACTTCAGTCGCGTATTACAGATCGTTAAACTAAGACATTTCCCATTTTAGTTTAAACTGAAAGCGATTCTTTGCTTAACATCATTCAGGTACTCATAAAACTTATTTGACAAGAAACACCGATAACTGCATTCTTTTAGATAGTACCAAAGCAGTTTTACTAATTTTTTTTTAAATCCGGCTCGAAGGACCAATTTTAGAAAGTCGCGAATAACTTCGGCTGGGGGTTAAATACAAAGACGCACTAAACGGTTTTATAATTCTCTTATTAGGTACTACTAGTAAATTATAAGTTCTATCTCTATCATGTTTTAATAATTTTTTGTTCATTTTTTATAGATTTTCACGTTAAAGGATTTGGTAATAAAAGAGGAACGTATGAAGAGTAGTTACAAAAGAAGAAATGAAACAAAAGAAGATTAGTAACAAAAGAACGATAGTAACAAAAGAACGATAGTAACAAAAGAACGATAATAACAAAAGAACGATAGTAACAAAAGAAGAATATCAACAAAAGAAGAATAGAAACAAAAGAAGAATAATGACCAGGAAACCACTCTTAACCATAATCGTAGATGTGGCAAAGGAAATAAAGCTGTACCCACAATGCATTTATATGCGGCGCATAGCGAAAACCTGCATCAGGCTCCTTAAATTATAATTACGCGCCTGCTTACGCAACAATTTTATTTATTTTAAATTAATTTATTCCTAAAAAAGTCAATTAAACCAATTTGCACAAGCTTACCATTACTCACTTCTACTTAGGTGATTACTGCCATATTCGCAACACTAATTAGTCCTTTAAGAATCTAGTCCAAAAATTGCTCAATTTCGGTTTAACTGAACGGGTATACTGCTAAGAAGGATAAAGTACCATCGATAAAATCAGGAAATTACAATCAATAACCTGAATCAAGAAATCAGAATTAAGAAACTAGAACCAAGATACAAGAACCAAGAGACAAAAAAACGACACAAAACAGACATATAAACAAAAGTCCCACATCGAAAACAAATGGCGATCGCCTTCGTCCCCACAGTAACAACAGCCATCAAGGTGGCCACGGCCATCATAGGCGTGGGCAAACTTTCAATCCTCCCAATTTTATTAGCCTCATTAGCATACTTCCACTACGACCTCTTCGACCCAGAAAACCGCCCCCTCGATGTCCCCCAAGTGGACAAAGAATACGACTTTATCGTAATAGGCGCTGGATCCGCCGGAAACGTCATCGCCAACAGACTGACCGAGGTGAAGGGGTGGAAGGTACTGCTACTAGAAGCTGGAGGGCACGAAACTGAAATTTCGGAGGTCCCCATGCTGAGTCTCTACATGCACAAGAGTCAACTAGATTGGGGTTATAGGTGAGTTTCCCCGGAAGTGATACCTTATCTGCAAACGTTAAATTAAAGCCTAGGACCTAAGGAACATTTTGCCGTTTGTCCCACGTCGATACGACCACCCAAACCGGAGATACAAGCTTTTCGATCTAAGGAATCCACATTCGATGTAAGGAACCCACATTCGATGTAAGGAACCCACATTCGATGTAAGGAACCCACGTCATCGAATTCGTTATAACTCGCGTTTGGGTTGACGTAGAAAGATGGGGTAAACGGCGATTGGTTCCTCTTGCGACGGGCTTTCAATTTTGTAAATAACTATTCTATTTGTATTGCAAAATTTAATTATACTCATTAATTATTAGTTTTAATTATGATTTTTAGTTAGTATTTTTTATTATTCATTCTTGTTCATGATTTTAGAGCACAACCTCAACTAAAGCTCGAGGAACATGTTGCCGTTTGTCCCATGTCGCTACGACCACCCATACCGGAGATACAAGCTTTTCGATCTAAGGAACCCACATTCGATGTAAGGAACCCACTTCATCGAATTCGCAATAACTCGCGTTTGGCCTGACGTAGAAAGACGGGATAAACGGCGTTTTGTTCCTCTTGTGATGAACTTTCAATTTTGTAACCTAAAAATCGATTTGTATTGCAATACTTGTTTGGGTGTGACAAATTTCGATGATTATTAATTCTTGATTACGATTTTAGAGCTCAACCGCAACCAACCGCCTGCCAAGCCATGAGGGACAAGCGCTGCTCCTGGACGCGAGGGAAGGTCCTCGGAGGCTCCAGCGTCGTCAACACAATGCTCTACGTACGAGGAAATAGGCGCGATTTTGACAGATGGGAGGCCCTGGGGAACCCCGGGTGGGGGTACGACCACGTACTACCGTACTTCAAGAAGAGCGAGGATCAGAGGAATCCTTATTTAGCAAAAAACACGAAATATCATTCTACCGGTTAGTACCGTACCATTAGAACCCATAATACCCAATTACCAAAAATTTATAAAACCACCTGGTAGTACCGGAAGTGACACACTCCTTTCAATTAAGATTGAAATAAGTAACAAAACGCCGTTTGTCCCAGCTTTCTATCCCAGCCCAAACGGGAATCCCACACGACTTTCTAAATTCGACGAAGTGGGGCTCTTCGTCGAATTTGGAATATCTCGGGTTTGGCTTGAGATAGAAACACGGGGTAAACGGTGTTGTGATGCTTGCTCTCCGGTGGATATTTTAGATCATATTGGATACTGGAGGTGGTCACCTATCCACGGATAAACGACCACTTCCGGTAACCTACAAATTTTGTTTGTAGAAATTGTGTATTTAGAAACTAATGTCTCGTGATTCTTCCAGGTGGGTACCTAACGGTGCAGGACGCCCCCTACAACACCCCTTTAGGGGTAGGCTTCCTGGAGGCTGCTCAAGAGATGGGGTACGACATAAGGGATGTCAACGGAGAGCAACAGCATGGGTTCGCCTTCTTCCAATTCACCATGAGGAGGGGTACCAGGTGCAGCACGGCCAAGGCCTTCTTGCGCCCGATTCGCCAGAGACAAAATCTGCACATTTCGTTGTTTTCTCACGTGACTAGAGTACTAATCGATGGTACCACAAGAAGAGCGTACGGGGTAGAGTTTTTGAAAGGTGGGGTGAAGCACACGGTTTTGGCGCGGAAGGAGGTGATTTTGTCTGCGGGGGCCATCAACACCCCCCACCTCCTCATGTTGAGTGGGATTGGTCAGAAGCGCCATCTGGAGGAAATCGGGATACCCGTGGTGCACGATTCTCCTGGAGTGGGGGAAAATCTTCAGGATCACATAGCGGTGGGGGGTGTGTGCTTTTACGTGGATCACCCGATTAGTATGAACATTAACCGATTGGTCAACTTGAATACTGCTCTAAGGTACGCTATGAGGGAGGACGGACCCTTGACTTCGAACATAGGGTTAGAAGCGATAGGGTTCATAAAAACCAAATACGCCAATCAGAGCGACGATTGGCCGGATATGGAGTACATGTTGACCACCACGACCACGGGGTTAGATGCAGGTACTTTCGTGAAACACGCTCATGGTTTAACAGATGAATTCTACGACGAAGTCTTCGGAGATTTTGCGTCAAAAGACGCCTACGGGATCTTCCCGATGATGATGAGACCGAAAAGTAGAGGGCGCATCCGGTTGCAGTCGAAGAACCCACTGAGGTACCCACTCTTATACCACAACTACCTGACCCACCCTGATGATGTGGGGGTCTTACGAGAGGGAATCAAGGCGGCCCTGGCCTTCGGCGACACGACAGCCATGAAAAGATTCGGATCAAGGTACCACGGGAAGAAGGTACCAGGATGCAAACACATCCCGCATTACACAGACGAATATTGGGAATGTTTCATGAGACAATACACGCTCTCTATTTACCATTATTCCTGTACGGCCAAAATGGGACCCCAAAGTGACCCTCTCGCCGTAGTAGACCCTGATTTAAGGGTCTATGGAGTCTCAGGGTTGAGGGTTGTTGACGCCAGCGTGATGCCGTTCATCCCCACCGCGAACATCAACGCGGCTGTGATCATGGTGGGGGAGAAGGGAGCCGACCTGATCAAGCAGGATTGGCTGATTCAAAACGACCTCAAGCGGCGGAAGCGAGAAGTGCGCTACCAGGCGAACGTCACGGGAAACAACCCTAGCAGCTAACTAGAACTTTCTAATATGTAACTAATTTCTCTAATTAGAGATAATAAAAATAGCAAATTAAGTTGTAACCGGAAGTGATATTTTATCTAGGGCGCACGCCAAAAAATCCTGGCCTGAATAGGAAACGAACGGCTTTTGTTTCACGGCGATAGCTCGACCCAAACCGGAGATATCGTAAATTCGACGTAAGGAACCCACTACGTCGAATTTGCTATAACTCCACTTAGAGTGGGGATAGAAGCATGGGACAAAGAGCGTTTCGCTCCTCTTTTAGGGTACTTTTACGTTATAGATTTGTTTGTACATAAAATGTGTTAACCTATTTTATATATCCAGAACTAGAAATTACGAAAACAGTAAATTAAGTCGCAACCGGAAGTGATATTTTATCTAGGGCGCACGCCAAAAATTCCTGGCCTGAAGAGGAAACGAACGGCTTTTGTTTCGCGGCGATAGCTCGAACCAAACCGAAGATATCGAAAATTCGATGTAAGGAACCCACTTCGTCGAATTCGCTGTAACTTCGCTTAGGGTCGTGATAGAAGCATGGGACAAAGAGCGTTTTGTTTCTCTTTTTGGGCACTTTAATGTTAGTGTTACATTTGTACATAAAATGTGTTAATATATTTTGGTATGTTTAGTAGCTTGTAATAAACGCAATAATTTATTGAAAGATTTGGTTTGTTTAAATCCTGTTAGTTTACTTGTTCATAAAGAATGGTCATAAACGATGGTTGGAGGAGCAAATATGGTTGCCTATGCTGGCGCAATCGTTCGACTAGTAACAACTGCAAGCGCACAGGACAAGGCCTATGCGATCTCGACGAACGGCTGACGTGACACTGGAATAGAAACTCTAGTTCAAGTTCAATGATAATAACGAGTCCCGATAATATCAAGCATGCGATGAATGGCGAGTACCCGCGCCAAACAAGTCAATAAAAATAATTTCTCCAGGCCTTAAACGGTCGCAACTCTTGTTCTAGAATTCCGCACAATGGTACATTTCACCTTTACTCGAATGTGGACTTGATTGGGGACAACGCGCTGACCATAATGTTCGCACGGACAATAAGGTACCACTTCCGGTGGAGGAAGGGATATTTTATCTTCGGGTGTTAGATTAAATTACAATGGTTTAAATTAAAGCCGTGAGGCTGAGGAACGGTTTACCGTTTGTCCCATGTCGATACGACCACCCAAAATGGAGATATGAGGTTTTCGATGTAAGGAACCCACTACGTCGAATTTGCCATAACTCCCGTTTGGGTTTAGGTAGAAATATGGGGTAAACGGCGTTGGGTTCCTCTTGTGACGGGCTTTCAATTTTGTAAATTACGATTCTATTGTAACAATAATGAAAAATTAGAAAGTGCCGCCGATTTTTACGGACGTTTTTTTGGAGGAAGACATTAAAATTGATGAGAGTGAAAGGGGAAACAATATCGATTAGCAAAAAGCGAAAAGCGCTTGAAATTATTTAACGTATCGTAATGGGCGATTGGGCAAGGCCTGCCGCGATTAGCATTCGAATTCGGTCTTCTGGCATACGAATGCCAGAAATACGAATGGCCTGCTGCGATGAAATTTCCTTGTGGCATTCAAATTTCTTCGCTTGAGATGCTAATTTATGCGCGCTGGCGTTCAATTTTGTAATAGAGCCGAGATAACGTCGGGACCCACGCGAAATCAAGATAGCTGTGATGGTATCCGTGGTACCCACTTCAAAATCGGAGGCTGCTTTGGGAATAGAGATAGCTGTCGAACTTGCGAGTTTTTCTCGATCGTGAGAGAGATGCCTAAACGTGAGTGAATAAACAAGAGAGTGATGGATAAACAAGAGAGTGAAAAAACAACAGAGTGATGCACAAACAAGAGACTAACAAGACATTATCGCCAAACAAGAGAGTGCTTCCGAAATCACAGCCCACTATTTCCGGATCGCTTAAATCAGATTACGTGACCACACACACACGTGGTTATATAACGTAGCTCTCTCCTGCGTCCAAATTTTACTTATCAAATTTGATCGCGAACGCAGTTAAAGTTATAAAATGGCGCTTTATTGGTCGTTCACCTGCCCACGAGGATAACAAGCGAAACATTGTTGACGCAACTTATGTTTTATGTATTAATAACTAACATTTCATGGTCTCGAGGCGCACACACGAGATCCCAGGCGGCTAGATTGTTTACAACCTGCATGAAGCGCTGATGAAAGTGGTTTTTGCGGGATTAGTCGCGTGTGGAAAAGTCTAAGTATCAAATGTTGATGGCACTTGGGCAGTGGTACTTCAGTGGGCACTCTCAGTTTCATATCAGAAGTTCGGTACGACTAATACTGTGAATTTCTACCAAATTAATTTCTCCAATACAAGTGCGATCAAATTAATTTCGTTCAATTAAAGTGCGACCAAATTAATATCGTTCAAATCAAGTTCCCCCCTACAACGATATCAAAACAAAATAGTTTAAATATAATGGTGCTGTGTAGTGCACACCCTTAAGTGTTGATATTTAGGATTACAAACCTCTGGTGGTACTTTTACAAACTTTCTGCAAGCCCAGGTGAGTTTTTTTTAACCAACTACCATACCCCTAACGCAACTGCTTACATACATCCCACAAAAATTTTGAAGATCGGACAATTTTCTCGTTTACCTGAAAAATAAAAAAAAATTGTTAGAAACAATTGAATAACGTACACCAAATTAAAAGGCAAGTCGCAAGGAATTCAAGGCTGTTTGTCCCATCTTCCTAGCTCACCCCAATCCCGAGTTATTCCAAATTCGACGTAGAGCCCCACTTCGTCGAATTTAGAAAGTCGTGTGGGACTCCCGTTTGGTTGGTCGTAGAAACATGGGACAAACGGTGTTTTGTCCGTCACAACCCGGACTTTAATTTAACCTATGGTACCTAGCTCTAGTAGCACCGCTTTCGGTACTAAATCATTGCTTAAGTAGTAGCTTATGCAACCCGCACCCACAAGTGAAATTGCGGTTGCTATGCTAACCTGTGGTTGCCATACGAACGTGCATACGCTATAGCAACAGTACGTGAGGTAGCAATTGTGGTGATTAGCAAACAACCGCCGACGAAGATATAACATTACAATAATAAAAAAATTACAACGCATTATTACAGTCTCGCAATCTTTATTAGTTATGTATTAACAGCACGCACTCAACGACCGAAACTTTCACTCGTGCGAACCGAAGATGAGAACGAGCCGACATTTGAGCGAGGCTCTTAACGTTAATTAATGCGAAGACAACAGAACGACATGACGATTCTATGGAGCTCTCTTTTATGAGAGATAAAATAATTGGCGCAACTGTACTTGCTAATCAAGACAGTTGACTTTGCAAATATTGGACAGATTCAAACGATTTGACAGATTCAAAGAATTTACAGATTCAAAAAATTTACAGATTCAAAGATTTGACAGATTCAAAAATTTGATAGATTCAAACATTTGACAGTTGTCAACAATTTGACACATTCCAGACATTTGACACCATGTAAAGGTTAAGCATTTACATAGATGCAATAGTTGATTACGATTACGTAAAATCGATTGCTAGATGTGTCACAATAGTTAAATATTAGCTAAACAAGTTGGGTATTAAAAAAAACAATTGCTAAACGGTTTGGTGAATTGCTAAGTACGTGAGTACGTGTGCACGTTCACGGGTGACGATGATGACCATTGCACGATTCACTTTCACTCTCCGCGCCTTTCTTGGACGCAAAAATGAAAGCTCTCCCACTGGCCGGCGATTTCAAGGCACCTTTGATAATGGGCTTCATCGCAGCCGGCCGCGAACGCGCCGGATAATCAAGTTAGCTTGGTTAATTCAGCTGGATTAATTAGAAACAAGACAGTCGGATCGGATCGAACAAAAGAACACGCGACGGGCGTAGCGCGAATACTCGCGTTAACGATACCATAATGAATACTGGTGGGTACCTATGCGCATTACTTTAGAAAGTCGGCCATGGAACGAATTTGGGCAATACGATTTTCTTGTAATTTCGGATTAGGATAGTGGTGACCCAACTCTATCTAACGCCCAAGTTTGGAATGGTTCTGTTAATTGGTTCCTTATTAAACCATATAACAATTTCATGTACCGTAGGAATATGTACATATACGCATTACTTTAGAAAGTCGGCCATGGAACAAATTTGGGCAATACGATTTTCTTGTAATTTCGGACCAGGATAGTGGTGACCCAACTCTATCTAACGCCCAAGTTTGGAATGGTTCTGTTGATTGGTTCCTTATTAAACCATATAACAATTTCATGTACCGCAGGAATATGTACATATACGCATTACTTTAGAAAGTCGGCTATGGAACAAATTTGAGCAATACGATTTTCTTGTAATTTCGGATCAGGATAGTGGTGACCCAACTCTATCTAACGCCCAAGTTTGGAATGGTTCTGTTAATTGGCTCCTTATTAAACCATATAACAATTTCATGTACCGTAGGAATATGTACATATACGCATTACTTTAGAAAGTCGGCCATGGAACAAATTTGGGCAATACGATTTTCTTGTAAATTCGGACCAGGATAGTGGTGACCCAACTCTACCTAACGCCCAAGTTTGGAATGGTTCTGCTAATTGGTTCTTTATTAAACCATATAACAATTTCATGTACCGCAGGAATATGTACATATACGCATTACTTTAGAAAGTCGACCATGGAACAAATTTGGGCAATACGATTTTCTTGTAATTTCGGATCAGGATACTAGTGACCCAACTCTAACTAACACCCAAGTTTGGAATGGTTCCGTCAATTGGTTCCTTATTAAACCATATAACAATTGCATGTACTACAGGGAAATATACATATACGCATTACTTTAGAAAGTCGGCCATGGAACAAATTTGGGCAATACGATTTGTTTGTACTTTCGCACCCTGGTAGAGATAGGGTACCACCACATAATGTCCAAGTTTGGAATAATTTCCTCAATTGGTTCCCAATCAATCGAGGTAATAATATCAGGTACTTGTACAGCCGAATAAATCAAACTGCAAGCGCAATTGCAATACCACGCGGTACCTCTATGGATGCATCGTAACAGTAATACGATATAGTAGCGATACCACGTGCCAGCAGTACCACGTGCCAGAAGTACCATGTGTCAGTGGTACTATGTGCCAGTGGTACCATGTGCCAGAGGTACCATGTACCAGCGGTATCCACTTCGGGTACCCGAAGGGTATCCCTCGGATACTCATCGGGTACTCATCGGGTACTATCGCGAATCGTTCCGGCAGCTCGGCGAATTTCCGATCGCAGTCGCCTGCGCCTCCTAATTTCACCTTTCCTCAGTCCGCGAACTTTGCTTAACATAACTGCCGACCGCGCAAGGCAAACAAAATAAAATCGAAGTGTTGTCGTAGTACTTAGACAACAGGTGCAGTTAACCAAACAACAATCGGTGCTATAAAAACCAGCGCGCACTAGATCTCATCAATTTGGAAGTGGTACTAATTTTCGGGTGTTGTGGTACTAATTGTCAGTTGCTCTGGTACTAATCAGTTGTTCTGGTACTAATTGTCAGTTGCTCTGGTACTAATTCTCAGTTATTCTGGTACTAATCGATTAGCACGAAAATGAGGTACGTACATAAGTTTATTGCCCTAAATCCAAACAAGCTAAAACCATCGCAATTAGCGAAATTATGAAGGAGGAAGTGAAAGTGATTTTCTGAATCTCTAGGGTCTAGCGCTTCGATTCAAGTTCGCGACTCCACTTACCGCTTTTAGCTCGTTTTTTGACTAAATTTAGACTAAATTTACGACTTTTTTTCTAATATAACTTTTTAATATTTAACTATATAACGATCGGACGAGGAAAAGGAAACGCTACCGTTATTATCGCTACCATTACCATTAGAGAGTTTCGACACGTTGCAAAGAAGCGCTTATAAAATAATTGGTGAAAATTTTGCACTTTGCAATTAAAGAGCAATTTGCACCAATGGGCGAGACGGAAAAATGCACATGTATTTCACAACCGCAAGGCACCGTTAAGTGGGACAAGGCCTCAGAGCCGTTTAGCCCGATCGAATCGCAATTTACAGCTGATTTTCTAAATTGGGCGTGTAGTACCTTGGTACCACTTCTAGTAGAAAACCAATAAGTACTATCTGCCATGGGGATTGTCGCAACAAAATGGGGCAAACGATTAAGTGTTTCCCAACATCCCAACTATAGTTTAAACGGGACCCAATCGCAAGATAATTGAATTTCTAAATTCTACAGGTAGTACCGTAGTACTGGTTTTAGAAAATCACTCGTATCTCCCATTGGGATCGTCGCAGGAAGATGGGACAAACGGTGATGTGTTTCTCCTGATCCCGACTTTAATTTAACTAGATAAAGATCACTTCCGGTGTACCGCAAGTAATGTTAAAACCGTTTTTTTACTTTCAGGCCTGTCACTAACTTCAGGAGGATATGGGAAGGAATGACGACGTTCCAAGGGTCGATTACGGGCAGTGTGAGCACCAGAAGGAGGTCGTAAGGGTGAAGGAGAGGGGGGAGGGCCAATCAAAAGCTGGTAAATACCCTTTTCACGACAAGTACAAAACTTCGTCCTCCGAGCCGGATAAGTCGCAGAAAAAGGGTTGGAAAAAAGATGCCAACTTCACGATCAGCAACGTGAAGAAGGAGCAGTACGACTACTTGAAAAACAATCTGTACATCAAGTCGGCCGTGGATCGGGACAAAACGATCCTCAAGTTCCAGCTGAAGAAACTGTCCATTAGAAATTATACACCCAAGGCCATAAACCAGGAGATCAACATGGGGATGTGGATTTGACGATCAATATGCAAATTTGTTGATCAAGAACAGGATTTAGTTCAATTTAGACTAATTTAGTGAATATAATGCAAAAGAACATTCATCTAATAGTGTACTTCGGTTACATTAGAATCTACTACTTTCTGCTGCGGTTAGTACTGTAATCTAATCGCCGAAATCTACAGTGTTGCCATATTTAGTTAGTGAAGCCATATCTGGGTAGTACCAAAATGTCGTTCATCGGTACCATCTCGACGGCTGCGAACGTCATCAGCGCCCCCTTGACATTGGCTGGATTGCTTCCAGTATTCGCAGCAGGCCTTGCATTCCTGCGCTACAACAATCTAGATCCGGAAAACCACGTCCAAAGCGTCGGAAGAGTAAGTACCGTCGTTTAATGGGTTCCGTGTGCGAATAATGGAGTTAATAACCATCATTATAGCGCACGAACTTTCTGAGTTTACATAATTCGTTACGAGGTATTATGCGACACAAAGACGGACGATTTCACTGAGAATAAATGGTGGTACCCACGAGTAATAGTGGTACCATTGGGTAATAGTGATACAAATGGGTATTAGTGGTACCTATGAGTAACACTCTTACCCACGACTAAGACCAGTACCTATTCAAAATTACATCACATTTAAAAATGCTTCTTATTCCAGGTACGACCAGAGTACGACTTCGTTATAGTAGGCGGCGGTTCCGCAGGAGCTGTCGTAGCGTCACGGCTATCCGAGGTAAAGAACTGGACAATTCTTTTATTGGAAGCCGGATCAGATGAAAACGAACTCTCGGATGTCCCCGCCTTGGCGGGGTACATGCAGATGTCGGAGTACGACTGGATGTACCAAACGTCGCCTCCGGGGGAATCTCCTTACTGTTTAGCCATGATAGGCGACCGATGCAACTGGCCCCGTGGAAAGGTACGCATTAAAACCTTAACAGTTCCTCCCAACCCTTAACAGTTCCGCCCAACCCTTAACAGTTCACTTGGAGAGGTACTATCCGTAAACAGGAAGTAGTGCTTAACCTGACAGTACGTTAAAATAAAGTACCCGGAAAAGGGTACTAGACGCACTTTATCCCATCTTTCTATCTCATTCCAATCCGGAGTTATAGCAAATTCGATGAAGTGGGTACCGTACGTCGAATTTGCGATATCTCCGGTTTGGACCGTGATAGAAGGACCGGACAAACGGCGTTGTGTTCCCCGCCGGGAGACCTTTAATTTGGTGTATCATTCACATATGATATATGATGCATGTGTTATATATGATAGATGTATGATACATAACAGGGTTCGTTGAACACGTAAACCGGAAGTAGTACTTCATCTCACTGTACGTCAAAATGAAGTACCGGCAGAGAGGTACAAGACGACCTTTGTCCCACCGTTCTATCTCAATTCAATCCGGAGTTATAGCAAATTCGACGAAGTGGGTACCGTACGTCGAATTTGTGATATTTCCGGTTTGGAGCGTGATAGAAGGACGGGACAAACGGCGTTGTGTTCCTCGCAGGGAGACCTTCAATTTGGTGTATCATTCATGTACGATATATGATATTTGTATGATACATGATATATGTATGATGTATGATAAAAGGTGTATTTATATTGCAGGTTCTGGGGGGATCCAGCGTGCTCAACGCGATGGTCTACATCCGAGGCAACCGCAGGGACTACGACCACTGGGCGGCCATGGGCAACAAGGGTTGGTCCTACGACGACGTTTTGCCGTATTTCATGAAATCCGAAGACAATAGGAACCCTTACTTGGTTAAAACGAAGTACCACCGATCGGGGGGTTATTTGACTGTCCAGGAGTCCCCTTGGCGGACACCCCTTTCCATAGCCTTCTTGCAGGCTGGTCAAGAGCTGGGGTACGAAGTCCGAGATTTGAACGGAGAGAAGCAAACTGGGTTCATGTTGACCCAAGGTACTCTTCGGAGAGGGTCGAGATGTTCGACGGCCAAGGCTTTTCTTAGACCTGTGAGGAGCCGGAGGAACCTGCACATCTCCCTGAACTCGCAAGCGACCAAAATTTTGATTGATCCCGTTACCAAGAGAGCTTTTGGGGTTCAATTCATGAGAGATGGACGACAGCTTGCCGTTAAGGCTAGGAGGGAAGTGGTACTATCTTCAGGGGCCATTGGGTCCCCACAACTTTTAATGTTGTCAGGGGTGGGACCAAGAGAGCATTTGGAGAGTCTCAAGATTCCAGTCTATAGTGACTTGAAAGTCGGACACAATTTGCAAGATCACGTCGGCCTTGGAGGATTGACGTTCATTGTGGACGACCCCATCACGTACACCAAGAAGCGGTACCAATCCATCGCGGTGGCCATGGAGTACATAATGCACGAGAAGGGTCCCATGACGTCTCCTGGTGGGGTAGAGGGGTTGGCTTTTGTGAATTCAAAATACGCGCCAAAAGACGGGTTATGGCCGGATGTCCAGTACCACTTTGCGCCATCTAGCGTCATTTCCGACGGGGATCAAGTTAGGAAAATAACTGGGTTGAGGGATAGCGTCTTCAATACGGTTTACAAACCCCTCCAGAACGCGGAAACTTGGACTTTGTTGCCTTTGTTGCTCAGGCCGAGGAGTACCGGATGGGTACGACTTAAGTCAAAGGACCCGAATGTGTACCCCGACATTAACCCGAACTATTTCACCCACAAGGAGGATATAGCGGTACTAACCGAGGGGATCAGGATAGCCTTGAATGTGTCCAACACGGCGGCGTTCCAGAGGTTTGGGTCCCGACCTCATAAGATGCCTTTTCCCGGATGTCGGCAGTACCCGTTCGATTCGGATGAGTACTGGGAATGCAGCATTCGCCATTTCACGTTCACGATCTATCACCCAACTTCCACTTGCAAGATGGGACCTGCCTCAGACCCGGATGCCGTGGTAGACCCAAGGTTGAGGGTTTATGGGGTTCACAACCTTAGGGTCATCGATGCATCCATAATGCCGACAATCGTCAGTGGGAACACCAACGCCCCCACCATCATGATAGGGGAGAGGGGGGCGGATTTGATCAAGGAAGAATGGCTAGGGAGGAAGCGACGTAACGCCCTCTATACCCTCTGGAGAAAAGGGTCTCTGGCAAAGCGGGATTAAGAAAATTGGGGATCCCACTTCTGATGTTAGTTTTAGGAGCAACATTGACAAAATATTTCTACCTTGTAAACGCGCAAGTCGCTTGTAAATACTCCCATAATTGTACATAACCATACGTTGTGATGTCTAGATACGTACCAACCTAGTCAGTACCGTTTTACTGTAAATAGTATATTATATGAATGTGTTAATAATGTGTTATTAATTTACTTTTGTTACTTAAAAGAAAGACAATAAACTGTGGCCAGCAGTACGTTCCCTTGTTTCATTTTACCGCAAAGTTCTAGCGAGCCACGAAAACAAGTGAATGAAGCTTGCGTACGCGGTGGGCTGGTACGACCTTCGATTGTCTAACGGTCCATCGAGGTCGCATGGCTACCTAATCGCGGTTTCGTCATAAACAAACGCGCATCGCGTCTAGCCGGGGTTAACGGTACCCGCCGGTACTACAACAGCTGGTACTACTATACTTGATGCTACTTAATCTGATACTATTTAATCTGGTACTACTATACCTCCGCTATGCAACAGGTACCATCGACCCAACCCACGGCTTACTCAAAAAATTTTAATAGCGCGATGGAATTTCAATTCGGGATTCTTGATGGACAGGAATTTGGGTGTTGACGTTCATCTGGCGGATCGATGTGGCAATGCCAGGCCTACTAGTTTAATCGTCTTAGGATTCTCTTTCGTTCATTTTTAAATACAAAGAATTCCTCACGCAGATCTGCATATAAATATTTTTTTAGAAAGTCGGCCATGGAACGAATTCGGTCAATACGATTTTCTTGTAATTCCTCACCAGAGTAGAGGTGACCTAAAGCCATCTAATGCCAAAATTTGAAATGGTTCCCTCAATTGGTTCCTTATCAAATATATATAAAAATATCATGTCCTACAGTGATTTACCCATATACACATTACTTTAGAAAGTCGGCCATGGAACGAATTCGGCCCATACGATTTTTTTGTAATTCCTCAGGAGGGTAGAGGTGGCCTAACACCACCTAACTACTAAGTTTTGAACTGGTTCCTCAGTTATGGTACTACAAATTCAACATAAAATATGGGTTCCACCTACAAAAGACGATCGCAGATAATTTTTATATCTGGAATATTTCCGCAACCTTAGGTAATACAGAACTAACCTTCTATAGAATCGTAGCTAGACAACTTGAAGATCCAGCGCCATCTCATCGCCAAGCGCTACACTTTCCAAACTAGCCATCAAACTAGATTCATACACACCCAATGTATCGTCATTACGTTACATTACAAAACTAAAGCAGCAGCTAAGCCCAGCCAATCTGCTAATTCGAAGCTAAAACGATAATACTTTCTACTTAGCGGCTCGCCGGCTCGCTAATAGATGGCGCTGCCACAGGTGCTCGTTTCAAGTGTTTGCCCAGAGCGGTATGTTTACGTGGGTACTCAGCGAGGCGCCTACTTTCTATTATTGTTTGCGTTCGTTTTATTGACACATTTTTCTTCCTAGCCAGAATGTGGAACACTCGCGTCGAATTTCGTCAGAATTTTCTCCGATTGTTCTCGATTGTGCGCCGGCCGCGCTGCTCCAAATAAGCGGTTATGCAACGGAAAGTAAAAGTGTTCCGTAACTTCTTCGCCTTCGAGATGAGGAGTCACGTAGGCACCCGGCATCTCGACCTTTTGCCAGCGAAGCACGTCCGACACACTAATCGACTGGATTCGATCGATTAATCGACAGTTTCCCATCGTTTAATCGATAGTTTCCAATCGTTTCATCGACAGTTTCCAATCGTTTCATCGACAGTTTCCGATCCTTTAATTCTCAACATTCCATAGATCAATCGACAATATTCGATCACCTAACAAATAACATAATAAATAGTCATTAAAACCAGAATACCGGAAGTGATATTTTATCTACCACGGCCACCTGAAAGCCGAAGATTCGCGGAACAAAACCCACTTTACCCCGTTTCTCTACCTCCACCACAGAGGGAGCTACACTAAATTCGACATAAGGAACCCACAAGGAACCCACTTCGTCGAATTTCGCAAAATCGCCCCTAGCTCCCGTTCGGATGGGCTCAGCGGTGCGGGACAAATGGCGTTTCGTTCTCCAAGTTTCTCCGAAATTACCGGCCGAAATCGTGGCCTACTTCGACCGCCGGTTGCGACCGCAGGCCTTCCCAAAATCTGTTTACATCCACGGTTGCGTAACACTTTCACTCGGCGCTCGTAATCGCTCACGAAAGTAGGTAGTGGCTCAGGCAATAAACGGCTTCGTCTCATAAGTCCCGTGTTATGAATATCATTACTGTTTTAGTACGTAATATTATACTACAATTAATGATTGTGAACATTTATTTACGCTGTTAAAACCGCGCGGTAGCACTACTGTTCAGTGGTTACATCCGAACCATTCAAAATGTTAATTACTCGCTTTATATTAAGGATACTGGACGTGACTTACCCCGGCTACCGGAAGTAGTACCTTATCCGGACATGCATCTAATTAAAGCCCATAGAACCACGAACAAATAGCCGTTGGTCTCAAATCGCTAACTCTACTCAAAGAAAAGATACGGCAAATTCGACGTAAGGAACCCACTTCATCGAATTTAGAAGATTTGATATAACTCCAGCTTGAGACGAGCTAGGACCATGGGACAAAAACCAAATTATTCCTTATAATCCCCTTTTGAATACTAGTAGCGGGATAAAGTACAACTTCCGGGCACTTCTGCGCAAGTACATCAAATTAAATTAGATTAATTAAAATTACGGTTTAACCGGAAGTTGCATTTTATCACCACGAATATTAAACGAAAGCGTAGGATTCAACAAACAAAACAACGTTTGTCCCATCTTTCTATCTCAATCCTAAAATAAGTTACAAGCATTTTTTCTAAATCAAAGGTAGTACGGTACTACTATAATTTTAGAAAAACGTTTATATCTCGGCGAGGAATTGAGATAGGAATTTCGTACAAAAACAAACGTTTCCTTTACTATCTCGCGCGTGTATATTCATAACAACTGCAAAATAGTACGCACAAAACACAAAAGTAATCGTACAAACTAAAAAAAAAATCGACTTTCTAAATTAATTTATCAACGGTTCTTGATTAACGTATCAACGAAACTAATGTAATCGAGCAAGAAGCGATTAATCACGTTTATAAGACAAAATTAATAAGTAAATTAATCGTAAAGAAACTTTGGCAAAAGCAATTAAGGAAAACCCAATTAAGGAAATACATATTTTTTTAGGAGATAAATGTGCATAAAAAGTAAAATAAAGATAAAACTCCAAGAAACGAATAAAGTAGTGTACAAAAACAATGTGTAGTGTACAAAAACAATGTGCAGTGTACAAAAACAATGTGAACACATTCTCTACGTAGTATTTAGCACCTATGAAGATCAAGCTAGCCCGGAAACAATGGACAATCAACACGCAGATCCATTACCTCACCCAGCTCTCATAACAATTATCCCAGCCAAGTAGATCGATAAGATAACCGTAATAACATGAAGGTGTTTCCAAATCCTTCGTCTCGTCTCGCGAAAAGAGTTGCGCTTACGTCGGCGGCCGTCCGATTTCCGGCGTTTCGAGTCGTTTGTCCCCGCTTTCTTCCGGTACTAATCCAATTACATTATTCCAATTACATTAGTCCAATTACATATGGACTAATTAGCGAGCTCGGCACCCAGCGGATTTTCACACTTGATTTGCTATGAATGCGGCCGATTCGTTTCTTATGCCGTTATTGTAATGAGCCGCATGCGGCTTGATCGTAATTTTCACTTTATTGTTCATATTTATGGGCACCCGAAGAAACGTGCGTAGGTTAGCAAGCGAGCCGCCTTAGCT
Organism: Quadriops clusia; assembly: GCA_033557875.1. Classification (NCBI taxonomy): domain Eukaryota; kingdom Metazoa; phylum Arthropoda; class Insecta; order Coleoptera; family Hydrophilidae; genus Quadriops; species Quadriops clusia. The sequence goes on along the minus strand of JAWQRP010000138.1, from coordinate 10,368 downwards.
CGGCTACCGGAAGTGATACTATATCCGGGCATGCATTGAATTGAAGCTTACCGCACAAGGAACAAAACAAAGTTTGCCCCATCATTGTATCTCAATTCTAAGCGAAGTTATACGCATTTTTCTAAATCGAAGGTAGTACGGTACTACCATCATTTTAGAAAATCACTTATATCTCGCTTAGGGATTGAGATAGAAACAAGCAGTAAACGTCATTTGCTTCCTCGTGGAACCGAGCTTGATTTGTGGCATGACATAATGAAGTACCTCTTCGGAAGTACCGCTTCCGGTCTTCACTTCAAGAATGACTATTATACGCGTGTCGTGCATGAGTCCACCGGTATAGCACACGCACACGCGATCTCGCGATTATGTGCGAAAAGCGGCGCTCGTGCCCCTAAGTAGTACCACGATTAGTACCTCGTCTAGTACTCAATTAATCAGCGCCTTTTTTCTCAGGCTGAAGTGCGATGTTTGTAGTCGAAAAAGAAAGCGTACAATTTCATTATCTGAACAAAGCGCCCATTTAGGTGTGTGGGAGCGTTGTGCAATCCTAATGAATTAATTTCATTTGAGTACTATCGTTTATTTGTTTAACTACTTATTTAAAATATGTAATGTAAATAAGCACACCGGAGAATTGGTTATGCAAAATGGATCCCCACCCTGGATGAGGCACGCTCATTGGTATCCATCCATTAGTACCCATTCGTTGGTACCCATCCATCAGTACTCATTCGTTTGTACCCATCCATCAGTACTCATTCGTTTGTACCCATCCATTAGCACCCATTCGTCGGTGCCCATCCGTTGGTGCCCATCCGTTGGTGCCCATCCGTTGGTACCCATCCGTTGGTACCCATCCACTGGCGCCCATCCACCGGTAATACCACATTGTGTGTACTAAATCGTCTGCGCCACGGAGTGGTTCGTTTATTTGGTACTACAAGCATAACTCGTTCTGCAGTGCCCGAAAGAACAGCGTTGCAACCCGTCCACGGTTCACAGCCTGCGCGATCTGCTAGTACCGCGGTACTGCTCCAGAAACAAAAGCGCGTCGGACGCGGTACCATCGTAGCCGCAGACACCTCGACCGGTGCAGTTAGTACTTAAATTAATTGGTGAAGAACTTAATAAAAAAAAATATCGAGAAAGTAGTACCGTCCATTCGACATTAATATATAGTTAATTAGTGCGTTTCTGGTAAGTGGGATTCCTCAAGTTCTGCTGTGTTTCTTCATATTCGATTAAAAATGGATTACTTCAAGGATTGTGCGGACGTGAGGAACACATTTCTGTAAGTATTGCAAAAGATGGTACTACCGCTAAGTGGGTCACAAGGCCTACTAGACATTTTTACAATTAAGTCCAATTGCTGCATCCTCGCATGGCCAATTTGACTTGATGTCACCAACAAAGGGGTTAACTTTCTATTTTGTGCTGCATTGATTTCAAAAGCTTTTGCAATACCGGACATGAGACTTATGGGTTTTATAGTCTCGTAACGATCTTAATGGGATAATAAAGAAGCGTTTAACCATCAAATTGTAGCGTTTTGATTCGCTTTCATCTTCCTTGTAATTTATGCTCTCCCAGATGTAACATGCAAATGTTTTTTTTTCCAGTGCGAGCGCAACCAAGCGACTAATCCACTAATTTGGTATTTTGATATACGGGCGATAAAAAGCGATAATAAGAAAGTACTGCCGGGTACTACCAATGTTGCTAAAAAAGGAAGGAAACAAGTGTGTCAGTCGGCTAATAAAGTGTGCGTTTGCTCAAAAACTGTGGAATTTAACAAATCGGTGACATAACCTGCCAGTTTCGTAATCTTTGTTATCGTTCAATAATCATTCCGGTTTTTACTCTAGCCAGCGCTGGAAATGAGGTAACCATTACGATTCCGATACCATCGCTGCTTCTCTTTCCTTCGCGCACTCTTACTTTCTTCTTCGCCGGCTAGATGTGTCTACGTATGCACGATCGATCGACAAGACGAACGCATTCACTTAAAGTACCGGTTTTTAAGTACCAACCGGTGCTACAGAAAGTGTTACCTTATCAACTCTAAAGGGGTGTTGAATTAAAGCGGGGAATGAGCAGAATCCGTCCATGTTTGTCCTACTGTCCTACGTCGTCTCCAAGGGAAGTTATAGCCGACTTTCTAAAAGAGGTACTACTTTTTTTTAGAAAGTCGCCTGTAACTCCGCCATTTTTTGAGATAATCGGATGGAACCTTCACCGCCGCGTTCGTTCCTCGAAGGCGGTCATTACCAAGAGCCGGCGCACTCCTACAACACGAAAGTACCAACATCTAGGTACGTGGTACCGATACCTGTAGTACCGCGAATGCATCGAGGCATGCGGAAACTAATAAATCGCAACAACGTTCACTTCCCTACCTGCGCGCGTGCATTTCCGGCTGCTTTGTTCTGGCACACAATTCAGCGGCGATCTTTCATATGCATACATGCTTTTGTACTTTTATGCTTTTACTTTCGGTACCACTGGAAGTACGTTCCCATGTCTCGTTATTCAAATGAATGTATCCGAGCAAACTGTAGCACGTAAAAGTGTACCGCGGACGCTTACTCACGCGGATACGTACCTTTCTAACATAACATCATTTTGATCATATCGTTAGTACCTGAAACAAACAGAAAACAACTTATTAGTATTTTAAGAATTTGAACTTTTCAGTATCTGAAGCAAACAGAAAACAACATTAAGTTCAATTGCTACTGAATTTAACAACAAAAATGTTTTGACCTAAACATTTTTCGTCCCATAAATGTTTTGACCTAAACATTTTTCGTCCCAAAAATGTTTTGACCCAAAAATTTTTTGTCCCAAAAATGTGTTGACCCAAAAATGTTTATATTTCAGACCCCCAGGAACATAGCGGCACCAGAATCGAACCTATGATGCTCTCGAAGTCAGCGCAAGCTACTAGATCCTTTTCGAAATTCCGGAGCAAAAAGATGAACATTCGCCCTCCTGACTGAGGAACCAACGCAAAAAACCACTACTATTCTAGTCACGATTAGATTCTTTCTTAGCGGTACTACTCAATAGTTTTAAGCAAATTTAATTTCCAAGGTGCAGCGAAAATGGTTCTGGAAACCTTGTTCATTTCCACGGCCGCCAAGACCATCGGAATAATCGGTACTACCCTGTGGGTCATCCCCTTGTTCCTCGCTGGCTTGACCTACTATAATTACGACAAAAACGACCCAGAGTCCCACCCAATCAATCAAAGGAGCCTTAGGCCAGAGTACGACTTCGTGGTGGTGGGGGGTGGTTCCGCGGGGGCCGTCGTCGCCGCCAGGCTCTCAGAAATCAACAAATGGAACGTCCTACTCCTGGAAGCCGGCCCTGACGAAAACGAGATTTCCGACGTGCCATCCTTAGCCGCCTACCTTCAGCTGTCGCCTCTGGATTGGGCCTATAGAATTGAACCCACCGGCCGGGCTTGCTTGGGTAAGTAAACACAGATTTCCGGTTCACCGGAAGTGATAATTTATCACCCTTGGTCTCAAGTTAAAACACTTGCCTCAAGGCACAGAATGCCGTTTGTTCTACTCGAATCTGTCCAACCAAACAGGAGATATCGCAATTTCGATGTAAGGAACCCACTTCGTCGAATCGGGCATAACTTCTGTTTGGTGCGAGATAGAATAGTGGAACAAACGGCAAAATGTACAGGAGGTAATGTACAGGAGGTGATGTACAGGAGGTGATGTTTCATCATCATTGATCTTAACCCACTTCGTCGAATCGACCATAATATATGTTGGAAGTAAAAAAAGCCGAGGGACAAGCGGCAAAATTTTGCTGTTTACCGGAAGTGATATTTTATCGTCGTTGGTCTTAAATTAAACTACTTGCCTCAAGGAACAGAAAACCACTTGTTCCACTCGAATCGGTCAATCCAAACGGGAGATATGGCAAATTCGACGTAAGGAACCCACTTCGTCGAATCGGGCATAACTTCCGTTTGGTGCGAGATAGAATAGTGAAACAAACGGCAAAATGCACAGGAGGTAATGCACAGGAGGTGATGTACAGGAGGTGATGCTTCATCATCATTGATCTTAACCCACTTCGTCGAATCGACCATAATATATTTTGGAAGTAAGAAAGCCGAGGGACAAGCGGCAAAATTTTGCTGTTTACCGGAAGTGATATTTTATCGCCGTTGGCCTTAAATTAAAGTACTTGTCTCAAGGAACAGAAAGCCGTTTGTTCCACTCGAATCGGTCGATCCAAACTGGAGATATGGCAAATTCGATGTAAGGAACCCACTTCGTCGAATCGGACATAACTTCCGTTTGGAGTGAGATAGAAAGGTGGGACAAACGGCAAAATGATCCGTGAGGCTCGCGGATTAAGTTGAGGTGGATAAGATGCCACTTCCGGTGGGTTTTCGTTTTGTTTTTTGTGTTTTTTATTTCATTCGTTGTTTGTTTCATTTATGTCTTGTTTCATTTGATTTTCTGTCTCATTTCATTTTCTTATCTAAGTTGATTGTTTTTTTCAGGTATGAAAAACGGACGTTGCAATTGGCCCCGTGGGAAGGTCTTAGGCGGTTCGAGCGTCCTCAACTACATGCTCTACGTCCGTGGGAACCGACACGACTACGACCATTGGGAAGCATTGGGGAACCCAGGCTGGAACTACGAGAACGTCTTGCACTATTTCATGAAGTCTGAGGACAACAGGAACCCGTACCTCGCCGCCACGAAGTACCACAACAAAGGAGGGTACTTAACAGTTCAAGAATCTCCTTGGAGGACCCCTTTGGTTCTAGCTTTTGTCCAAGCTGGGATGGAAATGGGGTACCCAAACCGGGATGTAAACGGCGCGGAGCAGGCTGGGTTTATGGTGGCGCAAGGGACCATTCGACGGGGTTCTAGGTGTTCGACAGCGAAGGCGTTCATCCGGCCGGCTCGCCTGAGGAGGAATTTGCATACGGCCTTGGAAGCCCACGTGACCAGGATCCTGATAAACCCGGGTACCATGAGGGCGTACGGGGTGGAATTCATGAGAGGGGGAAGGAAACAGATCGTCTTGGCGAGGAAGGAGGTCATCCTCTCGGCTGGTGCCATAAACTCGCCGCAAATCCTCATGCTGTCAGGGGTGGGGCCAAAGGAGCACTTGATGCAATACAGTAAGTGGGTTACCGGAAGTGGTACTTTATGAGAGTTTGACATGTGGTCTTGTAGCGGTTCGCGCGAGGAACAAAACGCACTTTGTCCCATCGCTCTAGGACGGTTTAAACGGGAGTTATAGCGAATTCGATGTAGAGGGTTCCTTACATCGAATTTTGTAACTCGGAGACGGTTTGAGATAAGCGGATGGGACAAACGGTGTTGTGTTGCTTGTGGGTTAGGGATTAATTTAATGAGAAGGTTAATTAAATTTAGAGGGTGCAGATAAAGTACCACTTCCGGTTTGCGGAAAATTTTGAGTTTGGTGAAGGGTTGGGACAAGGTGTTGTACCGGTTCGCACGAGGAATGAAACGCACTTTGTTCCATCGTTCTAGGTCGGTTTATACGGAAATTATAGAGAATTCGATGAAGTGGGTACCTTACATCGAATTTTGTAACTCGGAGACGGTTCGAGATAAACGGATGGGACAAACGGCGTTGTATTCCTTGTGAGTTGGGGAGTGATTTAATATGAAAATACTAATTTTACTTGTTTCCAGATATCCCCGTCTTGCGCAACCTGCGAGTTGGCGATAACTTACAGGATCACGTCGGCATGGGTGGCCTGACCTTCTTGATCGACAAACCCGTGGCGATCGTCCAGGATCGGTTTCAAGCGTTTCCTATGACGATGGCGTATGTTAGAAGTGGGACAGGTCCCATGACGACCTTGGGAGGGGTTGAGGGTTTAGGGTTTGTTAATACGTATTTAGGGAATCGCAGTTGGCCGGATATACAGTTCCACATGGCTCCGGCGAGCATTAATTCTGACAATGGGGCGAGGGTGTACAAAGTTTTGGGATTGACTAAAGAGTTTTACAATTCGGTTTACAAGCCCATAGCCAACCGGGATGTGTATACAATAATGCCCTTGTTGTTAAGGCCGAGGTCACGTGGGTGGGTGCGGTTGCAGAGTAAGAACCCATTTGTGGCGCCAAAGATCAACGCCAACTATTTCGCGGACCCGTTTGATATTAAAACGCTGGTAGAGGGCGCCAAGATCGCCGTTAACCTGAGTATGTCCAGCGCATTCTCCCGATTTAACTCTAGGGTTCACACCATCAAGTTCCCCAATTGTCAACATCTGGCGTTCGCTAGCGATGAGTATTGGGAATGTCACATTAGGACGATTTCTATGACGATCTATCATCCTGTGGGTACCTGCAAGATGGGACCATCTTGGGACGAGGCGGCTGTAGTGGACCCTAGGCTGAGGGTTTACGGGGTTCAAGGGTTGAGGGTTGTGGATGCGTCTATAATGCCCACTATACCCAGCGGGAACACAAATGCGCCGGCTATAATGGTGGGGGAGAAAGGGGCGGATTTGATCAAAGAAGATTGGGTTCGAAGTTGATTAAATGGGTTCAGGGTTCATGGACTGGGTTCAGAGTTCATGGACTGGGTTCAGGGTTCATGTACTGGGTTCAGTTGTGACCAGACCAGAAGTGCGCCGCGCAAGATGCTTTTTACCCCGTGGATGTACCACCACCCAGAAGGGAGATATCCCATTTCGACGAAAGTTGGTCCTTCGAGCCGGATCGTCGAATTTAGAAAGTCGGCCATAAGTTCGCTTGGGGACGCGCTAGAAAGACGGGACAAACGGCGTTTTGTTCGTCTGATAGGTTGGGACGCGATGCAATTTACTACGTACGGTTTTCACTTGTTTTAACGTGTGTAAATTTGTAAATATTAGGATGTAAGTGTTAAGTAGGTTATGCTTGTAAATTTGTTAAATAATAATAAAGTTTTGTTACGAAGAATTGTGTTTTTGTTTGTGTTGGAGTGAGAGGTTGTTCCGTGCGGCTGTGATGCATGAATCTGCGTGAAATACATGAGCGTGAAGTTGGTTGCCTATACGATTCGCGTGCGTATGTTTACAAAACAAATATGGTTGTAAATGAAAGATTGCTATTCAAATTACGACGGTATTAAATTAATTACTCTGACCTATGTGTTAATGGGAAATCTATATGGTTATTATTCTCGCTAGTTTAAATAGCAAGTGTGGTGGACTTGAACTCGATTTTTTTTATTTTTTTAATCTATCTTTTTTTTATTATTTTTTTAACTTAACTCACAATATCAAGGAGTGTATGCAAAGGAATTTGCATATCGATGAAGAAAAGGGAAATGACGAGATGAGTGTAAATATTGTATAATTTCGTTGTTTATTCGACACGATTTCAAATTGTTGATTTTCCAAAGGTTTTAGGACTTTTTATGGTGCAGAAGTGTCTTAATGAGAATATGTAGCGAAAGCATCGAAAAAATGCAACTAATTGCAACAATTTTAAATGCGATGACTTCCGTGGTAATTAAGAGGCCAATTAGCCAGTACACGTGGTAATTGATTAGATAATAAGCGGAATAGACTAATTATATTCGACAAGTTCAATATGCATATGAATATGTTGTTTCATCAAATTCCCCAGATCGAATTTTTGCATGATCACTGTACTTTCTCTATACACGTATATTACACGAGAAAGTAAAAACATTTCAACATTACCGTTTTGATTAACCTAAAATGTAAAATTTGAAAGCGTAGGTGACATTGATCTGTTTATATCAATTAATGAATAAATAACTAGATAGATAACTTAATGGATTACATAACTTTAGAATTGTGGTGTGACCATTATCGCCATTAAGTCTAAGATTTAATGTAATTAAGCCTAAAAATTAATGTATTTAAGCCTAAAAATTAATGTAATTAAGCCTAAAAATTAATGTAATTAAGCCTAAAAATTAATGTAAATAAGTCGAAAAAGGAAGGACGGCTTAAATGGACTATAAATCATCAAAAACTTAACCGAAGTTTGATTCAATCTGCTTCTTTTTTCGTTGTTGTGAGATTAATCGACTTAGTGGGCCAGCTTTTGGATGCTTTGTGTTCTTTCTTTTTTGCTTTTAGGTTTATTAAAGTTCTTGTAGTCTTCTGCTGCATTGAAGAATGCGATTTAATGCAGGAGCCCAAATAAAAATGCAATTAATTAATTGGCACATAAAACTAAAAAAAAAAATCAGACAAAGCGAAAAAAGCGTAGAGGGATTAAAGAACTTATGAGACGAACGAATTCTTGATATTGAATTATTTTACTGTCATTTATCATGCTAAAATTTCCAGACTAGTATCTTATAGGAATAATATTCGTTGGTCCTTCGAGCCGGATCTGATTTTGTTGTTATTTAGATAAATAGTTAATAATATAATGCAATTGACACTTAATTGTTAATTCCAGCGTATCGATTATCTAAAGTATACAAAGTTCCATTGACACCTTCACGAGTTTACCTTAAATATTTACTATACTGGATAGCAATGCGTTAGTTGCATATTGTTCATTATTTATCTTTTGCATTTTAATATTTTTATAACATTGTGAAATCGTGGTCCTATTATCTCTCACTTAATATATTATTATAATATTTGCTGATATATTATTTGCGAGTTTATTAGCAGCGTTTTAAACACAGTGGTTATTTAAAAAATGTTTTTTTTTAAATAACTGTAACACCTTTATTTAATAAGTTAAAAAACTGAAATTTTTTAGAGCCTATTCAGTTCATGAAATACTTCAAAACTTTCCAATAACTTTTTTTTCTATGACGTACAGTTTTCGCGCAAGCGCACATCACACTTGAAAAAACACCATCATTATTGGGTTTTTTAAGGAATTGTGGTTCCCCTGGGTTTTCCGCGTACAACGGTGCCCATATTGTTATGAAAAATCTTAATGAACTCACTAATTTATGCATTTAATTGAATACAAAGCCAAAGTTTCTCTGGTCGGCTGAACGAGGTTCAGTAAGTATAATAATGAAACAAGTTGTTAAATGTTTCTATTTATTTATTGCTATCATTTTTCCAAACAGTGTAGCAAAGGAACAAGAAAGAGCAGATCTGTATCACCTCAAATTTCTAACTTGTTTCAAAAGATCACATAAAATGAAAGAAAACGATAGTATCTCGTATGAAGAAAATTCGATGCGTCAAGTTCTTTGATCCTTCGAGTCGGATCTCATTTTGTTGTTATTTCGCTAACATTAATCCTTTTTAAACAATTTATTTTGTCTTTTGTATTCAAAAAATAATAAAGAAGCTTCAAGGTGTTAGAGAAACTCATTTGTGATAACGACTTCCGGACGAAATCTTTGTTACTCAATTTAGTGCAACGATTATAAACTATTGCATTAGAATGCATAGATTTACACTATTTATTCAACTAATTCAAATGTGCACATGCAGTCTTGTCTGTGTTTCCTCTTACAATTGATACAAGCCATTTGCAACTTTAATTTAGAATACAAATATTGGCATATGATCTAGGGTTTTCAAGTACAAAAACGAAAAAAAAACTGACTTGCAATAAAATAAATAGAACTCGTACATTTGTTGTTTGTTTGAATTTTTAAGGAATTGCATTTATTGTAGAAAAATGTTTTCGAAGTTTAGATCTAAGTCAGGATAAATTATACCATTTGCATCATTTGGAATAAAAAAAACTTATACTAATTAACTTGAAAGAATGAAATGATACGAATAGCAGCATAGAGTTGTCATTAACATCAACTGCAATATTATCAACAGTAAACTAAATATCAACAAGTCTTTTTGAAAAAAAGAAAGAAAACAAATGAAACAGCTGATGAAAATGATGTTACAATTTAATTTGTAGAGGATTTTTATTACAAAATTTGTGAAAATTTTCATTTCAAAACTCTTCTTCAAACTAGTTCTTTTGGGAACAGCGAGATAAATTATCCATTTTTCGTTATTTTCAAGTAGTTCTTTCAATTACATGGAAAGTTTTTGTTAACCATTCTGATAGATTCTATTTATCAAATGGTATTTAGTTGTCTTAATTATATGAAAAAATGCAGTTTTGAATACATCAGTATACTAAAGTTTATTCTATCATGTAATTGACTAGAAAGTTCCGACTTTCTTTGAAAAAGAAGAATTTTAAAATTCTTCTAATTGTTTCTTCACCTCTTAATATTTAATTTTCATATTTGTTTTGAATATTATGAGATACTAGTTAATGCCCGTGAAAAATCACGGGCAGCCATGTACACATATATTTATTACCATGTACACGTATACTTATTTCCATGTGCACATCTACATCTGACCATGTACACGAGTACATATTACCA